>PNEQ01094828.1:0-126940 GCA_003012365.1 Medauroidea extradentata
GAAAAGGGCGGCTTACACGAGCAAAATTACTTGAGAAAATTCCGTCCGCCTATAAAACTTAGCGCAAAGCAGTCGATCTATTATAAAGAAAGGTTAGAAGTATAAATTATGTCACATTACCTGAAATTTAATAAAATTAAGTACACAATAACTTTGTAAAAGTTCACTCAGTGCTACAGCACGAGAGCACGGCCTTACGTACCGCCACTGCATATGCATATATATGTATGTATATGTCCATATATGTATGTATATGTATATGTATATGACTATATATTTATGTATGTATATATATATATGTCTATGTATGTGTGTATATGTCTATATATGTATATGTCCATATATATGTATATGTCTATATATGTATGTATATGTCTATATATGTATGTATATGTCTATATATGTATACATCCATATATAGTTGTCTATATATGTATTTACATGTCTACACAAGATGGAATGTAAACCGCGGAAAATCTCGCGGGTATAGGTAGCAGACAAAAATCAAGAATAATGAGTACAGGATCTACGCCTCTATTGTCAATAGTATGGGTGTAATACCATCGTGAAAGTTGTGTTAATGAACATGTTAAGTAACGATAATTCAACAACCACTACAAATAGAACGCTGACCTTCCGAATTCGATTCAGATGCATGACGACACGTATGCAGGGAACAAACTGTGAACACCATCCCATCCCATGCGATGGAAACATGGGATTGCCTCTGTTATTAAGCATGTATTTCTGAACATGTACGCCTGTAGCAGCCCATACTAGTGAATAAATAACCGGAATGACATAAGGAACAAAACACTCTTGTCTCCGAACTCGATCAGACAAACCGTTTCTTAGATACAGGCAATCAAAAGTCAGAGCATTGTTGCAAAAATGAAGCAAAGAATCGAAATTTTGAAAATTTTCTGTAATTTGTTTTAATGAACACATATCTTGCTAATTATGTGTTTTAATCAAATTTCCTACTACTCGTGTAGTTCAATTATCGCACTACTACACTTGGATTCCAATTTTTAATACGAAACCATTAAATGACGGCAATAAAATTTTCACAGTTGGTAGGCGATAAAATGAGACAGTTTTTGACTTTCGGATGATAGAAGTACGATACGATTTATATTTTTTAAAACTTTTCGAAGCGTTACGATCACACTATCTTTCAGATAATGTTTGTCTTCAGATAATTTTATTGACGTGATGCTACGACACTGGTAAGTAAATATCACAACACATGATTCACTAGTACGCCTCCTATTTCAACAGTACTACATGTCAAGACTGCGAATACCGCACAAAAAAACTGGAAAAAATTCGCAAAATATCAACAATCGGAATATTATATATATATATATATATATATATATATATA
The DNA here is from genome assembly GCA_003012365.1 of Medauroidea extradentata. Taxonomy (NCBI): domain Eukaryota; kingdom Metazoa; phylum Arthropoda; class Insecta; order Phasmatodea; family Phasmatidae; genus Medauroidea; species Medauroidea extradentata. Next base: position 1,388 of record PNEQ01094828.1, read on the forward strand.
TATATATATATATATATATATATATATATATATATATATATATATAGGGGTGTTTCTGACATCACTCGAGGTCCTTTGTCTTCCTACTTCGGCTTGGCACTACTCTTCCTCGGACACCTGTATATTAAATACATATATAAATCATATATATAATGTACTGTATATACTATAGAAGATGTGAATAAGAAGTTACAAGGCTCATTGTTGGATAGGTTAGTCATATTTTTAATTTCGTTTGTGGTGGTTCTTTATTACGTCTTACCACTGTATTGTGGACCTAACTGCATACATCATATTCCGCATTCAGAGGCTCTATCAAGTAAACAAAGCTATTCTGAACGTGGGTTCATGAACGTGTTGTCACATGGTACCCGCTGTGCATCACGTAACTCTTAGTACTCTTCGTGCATAACTGTGAACTACTGAACACCACGTCTGTAATGTGTCGAAATAGTGCAGATTGATATTTGTCAACTGGCATCACCCTTCTCTGTTCGGGGACCATATCGGGTAGCCGTTGTGTTTCCGCACATGGGTTTACAAACAAAATATGTTCACATGGTAACAATCTACCTGCCGTCCAAACGTGCAAATCAACGTTTATTTACATCCGTTATGATAGTAGTCGATAGAAAAGTTTATGAGCTGGACTATGCATACGTATTGGTAGACAACCCTGAAAAAATAAATGACAAAATGGTCTTCAGTGTATAACGCCAGTGTTGTATTTTATAGAAGTCTACAAAATTTTATGGAGTAATCAAGTTATTGTCAGATGACAATTGCTTCTAGAACTACGAAAGAAAATGTATTTTACCTTTGTGCGAATAAACATCGGTACATACAGGTAAGATTGTTTCAAACATACAAATGGTTTTCAAAAATTTTTAGTATCGTATCTTTAAAAATTAACTTTTTGTTTGTGTTTAACCGCATTCATACATTAAAGTATAATTGAATTCTCGATAAATTTAAGTGATAACAGCTTAATTATGTAGTAGGTACAGTTTTTCAGGATCAAATAATAAATTGGGAAAAAATGTTTACCTTCTGCTTGTAGATGTACAGCAATGTTTGGTTTACATTCATAAAATAGTCAAATGACGTTAATGTCTTAAAAACCAAAATCAGTGATATTTTAATAAATAATTCAGTAGTTTTTAAAAAGTTATGCGTACAGTAAAATTCATCTTTAATATTAGCGAATGTTACGGAAAGAAGCGAGCAAAAAATTTATCTTCTGCGGCACTGAAAAGCATTATTCTCAAACAGCCGAACATCAACAGCGGAAGAGGAGGGACTGAATAAGCTGGCTTATTCTGTGGACGCTCTTGGCCTAGCTAAGCTCGGGTTTGCATTTGCGCTCTATACGCATCTCACAGATTTTTTCTTTCTTTCTTTTTTACAAATGTTACATTACAAAACTTACAGAAGATTTATGAATTTCATATAATAAAAATGTTGAATACACTAACGGTTACAGCACGCATTTATTAAACATGAGTTACTGATGTGTCTTTAGAAAAGCGTATGCCAAACATTATGGTAATAGAATGTTTATTAACACAGGAACGTGTGGATGTGGCCTAAGGACAGCCTTTAATCCACCTAGGTCTAAGTTTGATTAAATTAAATTTCAACATAATAAAATACTGTTACAAACGTTCTGTCCTGTGCAAGCTAGGCCCGATCGGAGTGGTGGAGTTAATAAATTAAAATTAATTTCCTTATTTATTACAGACCATATTAAAATATGCTACATTAATTGTACAACACGTATCTAAATGCAATTTACACTCTGTTGTATCTCAGTATTTACATATATTTTTACAGCAAGTTTTAGTAAAATCTAAAATGCCTACTCTTTGTATACACTTTATGTCCGTTTCTCTCGTACACTACAGTCCTGAGATTACAGGAGGTACTATTCTGTTAAAACTACTCTATATAGAAATGTCCCGCTATTTGCAGTAATATTCTAACCTACTCGTCCGCCTCTCACACGCAAAGGCACTTTACAAACCCGCCGCAACTGCTACCCCGCCGTCGGCAATTGCCACACTGTCGCCACTTGGTGCACTGATCCCGCGTCGCTTCTCGCCATCGCCGCGCTGTTGTCTTCGTCAACATCGCCTTCGCTGCCGAGTCCTCCACTTACACGCACACGCTAAACGCCACAATAACTCTCTTCGGCTGCCACCGCGAGCTTATATTTAAAGCCGGCCGCGAAGATGTCCAGAACATTCTCACATATCAGGAGTGGTATGGATACTGTTTACCGCAACCAGAAGTTTCCAGGCGTTAGGGTAACTTCTATGACAGGCAAGTGCTCTTCAAGGGACTAGCTCACTCTCCAGGTGGCTTGTGATGTCAGTGACAATAGAACGGAAGAGGTAGCCCCTTGTCGCCGGAGTGGAGGTAAGGATATGGGGGAGGAGGTGGCGCTGCCTTCCGCCTGTCCCACCCATTCTCGAGCGCTGTCTTGTTACAGTATCGTTTTATGTTGCATTTATTACCTCGGTGTACTAAATTTTCACATGAACTCCAATATAACTGCAGAGTTTCGTAATAATTAGGACGAAAACCTGCGCTCACTGAATGATTTGCATGGACTCCGAGATAGTATTTTTTAAGTTGTTACGACTGCGGAACGAACTTATGTTTCCGTCCATTTTACCCACGAGTGGTGTTTCAAACTTGTTCCACAAGTTACACTTTTTTCTTAGATTTTTCTCCTATAATACAGTCCTGGGACTACAGCAAAGAAATTCAATAAATACAGAATGACTCCGGCATAAGATTACGAAAAAAAAAAAAAAAAAAAAAAAGTTTTTCTGTTTTCTTTTCAGAAAAAATAATACGGATTGCATGGTCTTTAGTTTAAAGGCAATTAAATATTGCAACTTCTACAATTGTTTTAATGGGCAGATTATCAGTCAATAAATGTCATTGTCAGCGCAAATGACCTTGTCTATCAAATAACGTTACTGCAACGCCACACGTCTTTGGTTTGTGAGGTAGACCCCAAGACACGTTAGAGCTGAAACATCTCATCACAGACCATGAAACAGAACAGATGATGTGAACGTAAGTCACTAAAACGAACTGAGGCAAAATTATTTTCGCGAAACGTTCGTGGTCCTACATATTATCACTGTAAGTGTGTTGAATCTACCTAAAAATGCAGTCAAATAACGCAGAATAAGAGAAATTCCTGTAACAGCACTAATAAGCTTTAAATGCCTACTGTATGAAACTGACACATATAATGTAACATGAATCTTTAATTTGTTAAAGTATTTCAGTTTGTTTCAATGAAGTATGTTATTTCATAGAAAATAACGGGATACGGTACGATTTTTGTTGGTATGTAAGGCAGAATATTTTTTCTTATCTCAGTGTAGAGCAGCAATAAGAAAACGTTTAACTAACGTTCCACACTCCAGGAAACTGCGTTAAAAATTCAGAGAGAAGCAGTCAAGCCCATTTCCGTTATTGATGGCATTTACGTGACTTAACTTTCTTGCAGCAGCAGTTGTGTTTTTCTTTGCCCAGCTAGTTTGAAACACTCTAAAATTAGAGTTTCTGCCGCACCTAGTCTGTGAATAATTGTATTGCTAGATATCTGAACTGTTCAATTTGTGTATTCTGAATGCCTACTCATTAATTGTACTTCAAATTAATGAGTGTTAATGGAATACAAATTTAAAACTCGTGAATAGCGAAATGTGGCAGAAAAGTTAGTCAAAGTTGGCACTCAACGTGAATTAAATGTTATAATATTTTTTATTTTAAAATGTCGTTAAAAGACAAGGCAGGACATGATGCGCTGCAAACTGGCGGGAATGAGCTGTATTGTACCTATGGACGCCGACACCCGCACGTATCCAAGGTAATCTCTTTTTTTTCCTGTGCCCTCGCTGCGAACGAACGTGAACCTGTGAGTGGTGAGCCGCGAACAGCCAACCCTCTCCCCCCCCCTTGACTACAGACAGTTACAATTAGGCACGTGCTCTCAGTTGTAACGAACCTCTTTGACGGGCGCCTGTTACGACCCAAATGCCACAGTTGCGAGGATAAAACGTTACTTCCATGGAAATGTCAGTCGAGATAAATGGTGGGAAAAAGTGATGGAAATAGAGAGCGAGGGAGAAAGATAGGCTTGAGGGATGGAAACGTGACAGGTATGTGGGTGTGGGGTGTGCCGGTTTCATTAAATAGTTCTGGATTTCGTTAAGACTGCTCTGCCCCGAAAAATTCGAAATTTTTCAATTGTACCAAACCCTGTCCAACTCTTACACATTATATTAATTAGAATATATTGGTTTGTGGACATACGCCATTGCTACAGACCTGAAAATGTCGCGTTTTCTTTCAGGCACAAGCTAGATTTCCAGCAACTGTAAATTCGCGTGCTTCTTTCACAATTGGCCGTTGACTTGTTTGACACCGCCTTGAAGTCGATGAGTCAATAATAACAATGTAACTAAATGCGGGCCCATATCACAGTGTCAGCCCGCAGTTAATAAACACCAGCTGTCTGCTTGAGTACACAGAGGCTAGCCTACATGTCAGTGAATCCACGAATTTTTCCGGTCTCTAGCCATTGCTCATGTTTTGCTGATCAAACCTGTGTTTAATGACAACACAGGTTTGATCAGCAAAACATGAGCAATGGCGTTTGTCCACAAACCAATAAATTCTAATTGTAAACTCCCACTGCAAAAACATTTAAAAATCTTACATTATATTAATAGTAGGTTCCTACATTCACATAATTACTATTTCTCGATTCCATAGTTTTCGTACAAGCGTATGTCAGAGTAACGATTTAACCATTTTCCCTACTTTCCCAAAGTTAAAAATATTCAAATGATACTAAAGAAATAATTTTGAGTAAAATTAAATGTATTAAACCACAGAATAACACCTTTGTAATTTCACGTAAAAATTTACTGAATTGAAAAAATTGATTTAATGTATCTAAATTTTTGCGTATCTTTAATGAGTACCTGTATTTAAAAAAAATATCTAAATGAAATAACAAAGCTATCATTCTGTACTTTAACACATCTACATTCACACCAAATAATTGCATGCGTATCGGTTGAATAGTTTTTACTTGGGGTAAGAAGCGAAAATAGTCAAATCGCTACTTTGCCATGCACATGCAGAAAAACTATGGAAACGAAAAATAATTAATTTGTGGGAAATTACTGTTAATGTAATGGGTCAGAGTTGGACAGTGTTTGGTACAATTTTAAAATTATGAATTATTCAATAAAAACACCTTGAATCCGTGTGCAAATTACTACGTGCACACGCAGTATTTGCCGACCCAAACACCTGTGTTTGAGTGCCACTAGAAGAAGACGTATGTAGATTCATGTATCCATTTAATAAAATCGTCTGCAAATATGGATTGATTACCTTTTGGATAACTGTAAATCTTCACACATTGGAAGAGTCAACCGAATCAAATTTATTGGAAGAAATCTTACTCCGAAAAAAATTACAGAAGGGCTTTCTTCATTATCCTCTCGAGTCAACTGCTCCATGGTTATCTAAGTTGATTCCAATTTTTTAGTGTTTTGAATATGGCTGCGAATGGATTTAAACGTGTGTTACGGTTTTAATTTTCAAAAATTTCCTTTCACATAGCAGTTACAAAAATAGCAGGGGTGTTTTTTTACTTTATTGCACTGGGTCTTGTTGCTACATCTCCTTAAAGAAAATGTTAATCGGTAGTTTCTTAAACCAGTAATGAATAAGACATTAATTCAAGAGAAGTGAAACCGTTTCTAAAATAATTGATTTTCATTCACCCGTTTTATAGATTCAACAAAGTTGTATAATTATTTTCGGCCACAAAAATACGAGCGTGAATCAGAAATATATATTTGCAAATTAAATTTATAGTTAAAAATAATGTTCAAAAGAAATATTGAAAACACTTATAAAAAAAAGAAAATCTGTACTTTTATTACCTTTTTTTTAAATATTCACGAAGCATAAATTTTATTTGCATACTAGAAAATATAGCACACGACGAGTTGCTATATAACTTGCTCAAGTTGCAGGTAAAAGTGCTTAGTACAAAACTTTAATGAACATTTGTGTCAAACAATCAAGAATTTCATTGGTGTGAGACTTGAACGGCTTGAAATGTGTCTTAAATAATATTTATATTTCACTTACTGTCGATGTTGCTATAGTATCTAAAATTGCATCTCTAAAAACTATAATCATTTGTAAAATCCCCCGTTAGGCGAAACTTTCGTCAGAAAAGTCGGCCAAAAAGTGTATTTTTGAGACTAACATATAAATATTTGCGTGTGTACATATACATACAAACATACATACATACATACATACATACATACATATTCCCAAAGGAGAACGAAAGCTACAAATATAAAAGTTCGTAACGACCGGGATACGAACGCGAAGCTGCAAATTTGTATAAGTACGTTCATTTTTCTCAATGTTTCGCCAACAGCATAATAGTCCCAGACAAGATATTAAAACTTCGTGCAGTCGGTCGTACGCCACGGTATGTCGTCAACTCACCACTAAAAGTACAACCATTTAACATAGGGGTTTATCACATTTGTTCGTCACTTCGTCTGACCGACAAGGTACAAGTGAACGTTCTTCGACAGTCGGCGTGAGTAACAGTGAAAAATTTACTTGGTAAATGCCAACCACTGTTTTGTTTGCTGTGCTTTTCGGTGCCGAAGGACCAAAAGCTAAGGAAGCTAAGGATGAGGTGAAAGAGGTATGCAAAATGTTTTATTCGTGCAGGAGCCCAGATCTCGTATACCTTCGTAAAGGAGGTGCAGAAAGGCCGTGTTCCTGACGCACATCACGGCATGCTTCAGGCAGGAAAGCTACGAGGGCCTGTCAGTCTCAATAAAAGATTATGGCTCCAACATGGCGTCTCTTGCCGCTTCACGAGCCGCGCCAAGGTGCAAATCTCCAACCGCTCGATGAAGGAAAGCAGTCCGGGGTAATTTAATTTCGCACCTTACAAAAACCTAAGCTCTCCCAGGCCGTCTTCCGGATGAACGGGAAATTACGAGATTATAATTTCTGGGGGGTTTCCAAGTCTAACTTGGTTACGTGCTCCAACACAGTAAGTCCACAGTAAGGAGGATTTACCGAGAGAAATGCAGAATATAATTCCTCGCGTACAATGAAATATTCATTCCGAACTCTCTTCCTTATACCTTTCCTCTCGGCTTCGTGGACCTAACTACACTCCGGCTGTCTGGCCTGACAAAGAAGTCACGGTCTGAGAGAGAGACTGAGATAAGACTCTCCTGCAAGTCTTACCCTGCAGTTACGGATTAACAACTTTTCCTTACTTCGTGTCGGCTGATATATCTATTTTACGGCACCACAAGTACTACTGTTGAGTTTTAGCGCTCTACTGAAAGTTTGGTTTCTTCTTAATCCTTCCCTCTAAAAAAAAGTAAGTCACTTTGTGAACTGTTTAAGCCAAGTACATTTTTCTTGCCTTAGGGATATATATATATATATATATATATATATATATATATATATATATATATATGGCTACAAACGAAAAAACCTTGTCTTTAATTTCCTAGCAAATGATCATGTGTCACTGTCATATATGAGAATAGTAATTTTATTTAAGTGTAGACTATCAAAGTATTCATTTCTAAGTCAATAGTACTCTTTTTAAGCCTCTATGTTTAAAAAACCTGTACCTATAAGTCAGCGAAAGAACATAATTTCAAGTATAACAATGAATGGTTTTCCAAAGCTTAAACGAAAATACAGCTGCAATTCATTTAATTCTATTTAGTTTTAATTAATCGAGCGTATTATACGTGCAGTTACTGACATCCTCGGAAGCAAAAGCTTCTTGACAGTAACATAACTGTTGTAGAAACTACAAATGCCTTCCACCACGTAACAAGTGCTGTAGGCCTAAGGTTTCATTTCATAAAAAATGTGTAAAGATTTTCAAATTTTTACGTCAAAAGCTGACGAAAAATCGTCACCGAAATAATTTAATTGTTCGTATAGAGACAAAACGTATTTAGTTATTTAAAACAATTTATTGTTATTTTTTTCTATCGCGATACATAGACGAGGAGCCTGTAAAATTCGCGTTACTTGGCGACAGACTAGTGTTTACTGCTTTGTACATACGAGAATACAATCTGTGATAACATCGGCCACTTGCCTCTATGTGATGTTTGTGACGGCCTTACAGGAGGTGGGCCACTCTACCTTATAACTTTTCATCATTGGCTAGAAGCATTCTCTCCTGAAGACTGCAGTATTTTTCACCAACAGAGAAGTCGAACGAACCAACAGCAATTTGTTGACTAGTGTACTAGCCTAGGAAAGACACGAGAAAAAGAGGTCGATTTATGGACAAATTGCAAGAAAAGGTTTTTTTTTACGTCAAATTCGCAGAAAAATTCGTAGAATAACATATCCAAAATCCACCGAAATCCACCATCACGTTTTTACCTTTTTCCGGAATTCGTCCCGGAAAAATGCGGAAAAAATTAATAAGTCGAAAACGGTGCATCTCACGACAAAAACAGTAAAGACAAAAATTAAAGAGCACAAAATTTACCTTAACTTATCTGAAATTCACGAAAATCTGCTTGTAACTTCTTCTCCTGTTTACGGGATTCGTCCCGGAAAAAAGTATTACAAAATGAAATAAATCGAAAACGGCGCAATATACAGCAAAATATTTCAGATCCTAAAGTTAATTAATTACCTTGCTTTTATCGTAATATTTTCTAATTTCATACTAATCCACATAAAATCAGCCTTTGGTTTTTTTTTTTTTTTTTTTTTGGAATTCGTTTCGAAAAAAAAGTCATTGTACAATAAAACTGAAACCGTATATCGTATTCCAAAAACTACGGTTAACTAAATTAATAAATAAACACACAAAATTTCTCACATTGCATTAAAAATTTACTTCCTTCCGCTTTAGCGAATTGTATTTTTCGTTGTACGGGGTTTATCAAAGGGAACAACGTTTTTAAACGGCAATATGCTGAAAACAATGCATAGCACGTAAAAATATATCTGACCATAACTAAAGAGCAGAAAGTTTTACCTAATACAAATAAAATTCACAAATATCCACTAAATTATCGGATTATTCGTCTTCAGAACTCTTACTATTACTTCCTCTATTGTGTAATATCAGTTACACTTTCATGGAGACTAACAACACTCTTAGACTCACGCATTTTAGAAAACAACTCCGTACCACGAAAATGCTCAGATATTTTTGTCGTCAAAATTTTTTCTGAGTAAGCTTCTAAGACGTCATGCAAATTTCTTCTCTCACCATGGCCATAGCTTTAAGGAAGGCCAGATTCTTTTCTTCATCTCGTGGGCGGCCTTCTTTTCAGCCAGTTGTTGTGCAACATAGGTGCTATAAACTCCTTGAAAAAGTGTAGGCATTTCACGGGAAGTACAGAAGTTAACATCGCACTTTTGACTATGTATAGTATCAGCTGAATGAAGATAGTTAACACACAATAAAACGTCCAAGTATATCCCTAGTCCATTTATCATATTTTCTTTTATTTCATACACTTTTCATAGCATTGTCAAACTATTCAGCGTCAGTTTTCACTGCATGTGTTTCTGTTACAGGACCATCGAATTGTGGTTTCTGTCCACAATAAAAAGTCTCGTAAAAACATAATTTCGTATCTGAGGAACGCATTTCTTTAGGATAAATCGAGGCAGGCTCTACATCGAATTCTGCACAAATTTTCTCTTCAACTGAGCTATGCGCCTCTCATCTGTGAACTTTTTCCGGCAATCTGAATGTAGAGTACATACTGTCCTTCATATTTATTAAGCATGATGCAGAATTCATCCTTACTAAACCCTTTCTTGTTACTTTAACAGCTTGTTTAGGTTAAATATGGTCATTACAAAATATACACGTATCATTTTTCAATACAGTTATATATTTTTTAACAATCCATTCATCAAATTGTTAACACAACCTTTAACAATTTTAGTGGCACGTTCCATCTGTTTTAAATATATTAATTATTACCACTTTATCAACATTATATATTTACTGTCTCTAGTATCTTTAACAGAAATGAAACAACACAACATACTTACAACATAAATCAAGATCGTTACACTCCGTTATAAATTAAATGTCAAATGAAACACGAGGCAATAGTGCAGCACGCCGGCACAAGACACTACTAATACTTCGAGACCTGAGAATTTCGCGTTTTCTTTTAGGCGCAAGTATAGGTCTGCATCACGTTCACAATTGGCCGTTAACTTACTGGATACTTCCTGGAAGTAACTGAGCCAATAATAAAACTGTAACTAAATACAGGCCCATTTCACTGTGTTAGCGAGCAGTTATACATCTGCTGTCTGCAAGATTTAGTCACATTTCTCGGATCTATCTACTCGCTGCATGGCACAAGACTAAGTTCATTTTGTTGATGATGACGCCCTGATTCGTTTCTGCACAAAATAAATAATAACAAGACGTGTGTCAGACAAAATAAATTAAGAACGTGCCATTGAACTGAAAACTAATATGCTGGCAAAACCTTATAGACACACGCACCTACATTATTTTATTTAAGTTTTCATATTTCATACTTAAAAGGACCATAACCGTAAGACATAAGTTCAGATTTAAAAACGTTTGTAGCAATAGGAGTTTACAGTTAGAAGTTATTGGTTTGTTAAGCTATGGCGTACATCCACAAACCAATAAATTCTAAGCAAGACATAAATCCACACAGTGCAAGGAAATGCGGATGAAATCAGTCGTAAACTAAGTACGCCTAAACATACTGGCATTACCTGTAGTGGACTTAAAAAACAATGAAAGCAATGACAAATACCTAACTAATACAATAATATTTTTGTGGATTTTGGTGAATAGTATTTTTATTAGGTAAAACTTACTGCTCTTTAGACATGTTCAAGTATATTTTGACGTGCGAGGCAATATTTTCAGCATATTGCCGTTTAAAAACGTTGTTCCCTTTGACAAACCCCATACAACGAAAAATACAATTGGCTAAAGCTGAAAGAAGTAAATTTTTAATGCAACATGAGACATTTTGTGTGTTATTATTTTTATTTTAGTACACCATAGTTTTTGGAATACGATTTACGGTTTCGGTTTTATTGTACTATTCTTTTTCGGAACGAATTCTGAAGAAAAAAAAAACAAAGGCTGGTTTTATGTGAATAAGTATGAAATTAGAAAATATTACGATAAAAGCAAGGCAATTAACTTTTGGATATAAAAGATTTTGCTGTACATTGCGCCGTTTTCGATTTTTTTTAATATTTTTTTCCGGGAAGTATCCCGTAAAAAGGAGAAGAAGTTATACGCAGATTTTCGTGAATTTTGGATATGTTACTGTAAATGTTTTGCTCTTTAATTCTTGTCTCTACGGGTTTTGTCGTGAGATGCGCCGTTTTCGACTTATTAATTTTTTTCCACATATTTCTGGGACGAATTCCGGAAAAAAGGTAAAAACCGGAAGGTGGATTTCGGTGAATTTTGGATATGTTGTTCTACGAATTTTTCTGCGAATTTTGATGAAAGAAAATCTTTTCTTGCAGTTTGTCCATGTTTTTTGTATCTTTCCTGGACTGTACTGGAAGAATACAACGTGAAATTTGCAACTCTCTTATAAAGACTGAATGTCATAGTTATGGGACCATTTAAATTCCCCTTCGCACACATCAAAAACTACAGGTGTTGTGGTAAACGTGAAGAGTAGCTACTACTTATCGTACACCAGCTAAACTATTGATTTTAGAAGTATATTTTATTAAGATCATGCTGCCCTGTTGCCACTGTTATTTTTAACCCTAAACTAGAGGAAATATAAAAAAAATTGTTGGGCAGTTTTGTTTTTAAAAGGTTTTCTCCATTAGGCCAATTTTTTTTTCGAAACTCATAAATACTATAGTTCTAGCTTATGCAACTAACGAAATTATTGTTAACTGAATTTTTAGTAGAAACGATACAATATCGCGTCTTGAAAAACTAGCTATTGCGGTAAAAACCGTTTTGAGCAAACCTACCAATCATATTTGTGACATATACTCTAATATTTTTTTTGAAGCTTAAACTAATTACAAAAACATCAGAACATGGCCATACTGAAAAATTTTTCTGTAGTAATTAGAAGTAGTCCTAAGTAAAGAAATATTTTCAGTGGGTTATGTTAGTTTAGGTTAAGTTATATTAGGTTAGTTTAGGTAAAGAATAACTGCTTTGTTACTTCATGTAAATATTTTTTCTTAATACGGATACTCAAATATATGCAAAAATGTTCGTACATTCAAGATTTTTTTAACACAAACTTTTTTTTTTTCGTGTAATTTCAAAGGTATCACTCTGAAACTTATACATTTACTTCCACAAAAAAATTACCTATTTCATCGATATCGATAAAATAGTTTCTATTTTGGGTAGGTAGCTAAAATAACCTAATTTTTTTTTTTACGTAGGACTATTCCGAATTAACGTAGAACCATGTTTCATGAATAAACTTTACCTCTACACTCAAAAGCTCGGCCGGAATACGAAGAGTAATTATTGTTCACAGTCACCAGGCTAGTAATTAGAATCGTGAATATTATCACCCACTGACTACGGCCCTAGAGCTTTAGAAACATACCGTATCAAAAGCATGACGAATGAGTAGTAAAAGAAATTTAAGTTTCACTAGCACTGATTAAGTAAAAATGTCCAAGACAATATAAGCACTAAACTAACTGCATATTCTAGGCATCATCGCTGTAAGATAATTCGATTATTCTAGAGAAAAACAAATGATTCCTATAATTTCAGCCAAATTAATTTTGTTGTCAGATATATAGTCAATTCCTTTACTTGACAGTATCGTGATATTTAAAACTAATTTTGAAACAAAACTAGTTACTTGAATCATATTTGTGAAAATGATTGTGTTTCAATACTTGAAAAAGAAGCTTTAAATACGAAATGTGAGTTCTGCTGGACAGATTATTTTTTAAACTGTTTGGAACAAATTCAATTGTTTAAAATAAGGTCATTAGAGCTGTATGAACCAATCATTGTTCGCTTTAAGAAAATAATTGTCCAATACGAGAATCTTCAAACCCGAAAACAAACATTTATCTCCGTGAATAAGAGCTGAATCAGTTAGCTGAAAACTTGAAATGAGTATCCAAATAACAGCAGTTTCTTCACTTAAGCTTCGACTGCATAAAAGTGTAGCCAAACCAACATTTTTGTATTTCATCTAACAGTTTCTGATGTGACATATCATGGAATGTTTATATCTTCACGTTAAAATTTCTACTTCATTAAAATAGGACAAACAAAAAATTATATTTTAAAAATTCAATATTATTACCCAACATTACTCTGACTATATTATGTGACCGTCTGAAGGTTCCTGAGATTTTAAAATGTCTCAGCATATTAACATGGTAAAATTTTGACACCATCCTTACAGATATTTATTAGCTATGATTGATTCAGTCTAACTGAACTGAGAACGTGTGAGGAGAGTTGGTTTACAAATGTTTTCTCCTTCCCCAATTTGAACAAAATTCTATTTGATTCCATGCAGTGCTTTTTAACTCAGCACACTTTTCATGTGAGTGCATGAAGAATAAATTTGTTTATAATGGATAATGGCGGTATTTACCAAGTGTTGGTAATGTAATTTTTACATTTTTTATTGTTTTGCTAATACGATTTTTTGAAATACGAAGCTTAACCCTTATTACTAGCAACGATACAACGCAACTTATAAGAATAAGGCAGTAACAAGTTTTTCTTTTGATGTTATATTGGTTATCCTCAATTCGCATTGGTTCTTCTCAAGCCATCTGTTTTAGTCGCCATGTGCAAGATTCTCCAGTTACTACTACCTTCCAATATTTACTGCAGTTAACTGAGTTTTCTGTAAATAAAATGAATCGAACTATACCTATTAATTATACTTGTTACTTGATGTAATGTACTGCACGAAACAATCAGGAAAGAGGCGAAAAGAAATTAATAACGCTGCCACTTCATTACTTAAGAAATCCCTCATGAATTTGAACTTTACCTGGTTTGCCACTTCCCAGACGAGCTCGATTAGAGTACATCGTCCGAGTGAATTTATGGGAAAGTTAACTTTTCCAGGAGAGAAATATTACCTTTACGTCATTAGCTGGTTCGTGTTTGGATATTAATTTACTATCCGACCTTCAAACTTGTTTCATTGAAAATAATACTATTGAACAGCTGTAAATTTGTGTCACTCTTCTCTGAATAATTTTACTACACATACGTATAAAATCGAACCAAGTTCAGCGGCCAATGATATGAATAAAACGGTGTTAAAAATACTGAGTATTTCGGTATTTTTCGTAATGTCAGCAGACATTACACGAGAACTGCGATTCAGCGCAAGGACATCCTGGTATTAACTTTAAAATAATTAGTCCAAAAACGATGTAGTCACTAGTTAAATTATAGGCTCAGAAATTTGAGCCTCTTCTTCTCAGGTCCCTTTAGTTTGAACTCGTATGTATTTATCTTAACGAAGGGTAGCCCAAGGAAATTTCGCTTCACGTGATGTGAGACTTAGACTCGATAAGCCCAAGGAGTTTTGCAAGTAAGCAAGATAGTTTACCTCTTGTCAGAGTTAGTGGAGGAAGTTCTACTCCTCAGCACATAAGTTAAACTGTGTCGTCGCCCCAATATCGGCCTGGTGTGCAGTTGCTTCGTCTTTTATAGGCGTACCTTAGGGGTTGACGCTATTCAGGATGGGATGGAACGTGTACATAAGGGGCCTCTCTACCTGCGCTTCAAATGCGTTGCAGCGAGATACGGCTTTTCTTTTCTTTTCTTTTCTTTTTTTTTACGAAACTATTAAACACGCATTATATCTGTATATCTACGAAAACAACACAAACTTCAAACTATATCGCGATAGTTACAAAAATTCGGCACATTTATTAGAAACATTATTTACCAACCCTTCAAATTGGCCAAAAATAGGTTTCCCAGACCGCTGTATCTTGAAAAATAGCAATATGATTCGAAAAACACAACAATAGAAACAATCAGACATTTAACTATACTGCCCATAAATTAAAATTATGTGGTCACAGCTAACAGTCCCATATGAAAAAGGATAAAATCAAAGTACTGCACTCCAGCTGAGTAGCTTGCGCAGAGAGGCGATAATTCATTACATATGTCGGTGAATGGCAACCTTGCTGCTCCTGCTTCGCACACAGTAACACAGCCTGTCTTAGGAGGTCCCTTAAGGGTTTTCAAGTGCATTTAACATGAAAACGTTATATTTTTACGAAATAATATTAGTTTTGTAGACGGTACCGTGAAACGGGGTGAATAGAATCGCTGGGGGGAATAGGATCAAAATATTTAAAACGAAATTATCAGTACAATATTTTCTTTAGAAATTTTTTTCTTAGTAGGCAAATCAATGCTGTTGACATACAGTTTGATTAGAACGTAACTTTTGAAAGGAAACTTTGTTTGCGAGAAATATGTTTCAAATTTTGATCCTATTCACCCCGTTTTACGATACAGTTTCCTCTTACGAAACAATTTTACCTCCCACACTTTACTCATAACAGTGAGTCAAAGTCAAAATTTGCATGCTACGCTGTCATTCGAATAGTGAAAATCATTTGACTTACTTAAACGAAATAAATCAAAGTGAAATAACATGCCACGGGTTACGTAACCTAATATTAGAAACTCACAGTGAACAATTTCTCTATTTTAAAAAATTTCTGAATTTACAACTTTTTTCCCTGTACTCAAGGTTTTTTTAATTCAACATATTAGGTCCAGGATTTATAAATTTTAGATTATGTACGCCATCACAAGTAATCTTACAGTAAGTTAGTTCATTTGGTAAAGTGTATTGGTTTTCACTATTGACATGTCAGCGTAACATTCAAATTTTAACTTCGACGCACCATTATGAAAATAATAAAGCTAGCTAATATTCTTTCGTAACAGGGAAACTGTGCTCACAAGTACCGACTACAAAACTAACACATAAAAAAATAAAATTATTATTTCATACCACTTATAAACACAATTAAGATTCTCACTGTACCCCTGATGAACAAATTCTTGGATTTCAAGCCGTAATATAAATAAGACATGTTTGATTGTAAACTCAATTTAATGTACATATTCTTTAACATTTTGTGCTAAATTTTCTTTGCGTATTAAATTCAATTTGTAAACAATGATGAGAAATTATTTTTTTTCCTATCATTGTTTGCATTTAACAAATAATATAAATATAAAGCAAAATTTGTTAAAGAACAAACGCACAAAATTGGTTCTACAAGCAAGCAGTTTATTTTTATACACTAAACAAATATTATGCCTTGAAAATCAAAAACTCCAAAATAATATAAAGATATGATTTCCTATAAAACGGAAATTTTGCTCATTGAAACTCTTTAACGTAGATGTAGACATGCATTGTATTGTTTGCCAAGTCTTTTTTATCTGCCCCCACCACTTTGAAATACAAATGTTGTGAGTCATGCTATACAAAAAGACTTACTTGTGAACGGCATTTGGTTAGATGATGTAGATTTTCTCAGCCTCCACTTAATAAATTTGCAAAAAAATGGTAGGAGAGTATATAAAATGCAAAGCTAAGTCAGGGTGTGCCTTACAACAGAAATGCCCCTTTTGCGCGCCATATTGGTTTACAAATTATATTAAATACTAGCAGTCCCCCGCGGCTTTGCTCGCGAGTATTATTCGTTGTTTACTTTAATTGAAAAACCTCTTTGTACACAAGATTGGTACTTCAGTCATCAAGTGTTAGAATGTCCAAGCGGCTAGTTGAACTAATTCTGCAGCAGGATAAGTAGCTATAGCTGTCCACGCGAAAAGCAGTCTTAAGTTTGTCCCTACCACTAACAGCGACTTCGCCTGGGCCTTATTTATAGCCCTGCCTATTTGACGTTGTGGGGTGGTTACAGACCCCTAAGGTTAAGAGGTTAATCGAATGAGAAACATCTGTTTACCCTGTGCACAACCATTGATGACGGTGCCCACAATTATATATTTTCAAAATATTCACGTTAATTTTATTGACATTACAAAGTTTCAGTGGGTAAAGGTTTCGCGGAAACGTATTTGGTGCCCCAAACATGAGATTAGTGAGATGATATACCGTCGGTTTACTGCCAAAAGTGACAATGCCAAAATGAGATAAAATTATAAAAATGCTAGGAATATGTATATGTTGTTCACGAACAACTGCCCAAGTTTAAAGTCTATTCGTCGTTTCGTACTGTTGTGTCACAGTTTAGTAACATACCAAATTTTTGTTAATATCTACAATTTAATACTGTTTTTAAACGAAATAGCATTTATGACTTAATCACTTATGGCAGTATACCGACGATATGTCAGCTGAAATTGTAGAGGAACCTAAGTGGAAAGCGAACTGCAATTTTACCCCTTTTAAAGACTACATGTAAATTGCACTAATTCGATCTCCTTTGTAGTTTTTGTGTGTCAGAATTGAACGTTCGCACGCAGTTTTTAACGGAATTCGAGCCCAGAACCTCCCGGAATTTAGACCTGAGTGCCAAACAACTGCGTCACGTAACGTCGAAATAATTCATGAAAATAAAATTTATTGAGAGAAAAATAAAATATCTGTGTCCTGGGCTCATAGAGGTTCTACAACACCACGTCTCGATAGGTTACTGTAGGGAAACTCCAGTATAAGTTGTTTCTCGCTGCTTGTTCCTGCTTTTCGGATCGTCTACCTTGATTATTGACAAACTAAGTTTTATTCTTAATAATCACGTTTCTTATAAAGAAAAAAAAATACATACATATTTTTTTAATATTTACGTAAGCATCACTCTGAAGCGAACAACACCTCAATATCGCTACTTTTTAGATAGATATCGTGGGTTTATGGAAAACAAATTTTGTGCTTTTTCACCCTTTTGGGTGTCGAATTTCGAAATATTTTAAATTTACATCTTAGACATTTGTATAAGTATCCAACTGAAGTGTAAATCACATTGCTAGCCTGTTCAGTCGAATCAAAATCGATCATTCACTAAAAAAACACTTATCACCCCAGCACAGTATTGAGAAATCGAATTTCGAAAAATCTGAAAACCGTTTTGCAATAATTTCTGTAATCATCATCCTGAAGCAAAAATTAATTGTATATCTCGACGGGTTCGATAGATATCGAGGATTTATCTAAACCACGTTCAAGGTCATTTCAGCACTTAAGATAGTAAATTTCGAAAAACCCTTGAATTACATTTTAGAATACTTTATTGGTATCTCGTGGACGTAAAAAACACAACATTAGCCCGCTGGGTTTAAGATATATTGACGATTAATTGAAAACGCTCTTCACCACGTTTCACCCCTTTTCACGTCCTTAGGTGGCGAATGTCGAAAATTCCTGAAATCTCTTTTTAGGTATTTGAGTAAGCATAAATCCTAAACAAAAATCACGTCTCTATATAAAAAACTATGGGATCGATATATATCGAATGTGAGTTGAAAACTCATATTACCACATTTTTAACCAGTTTAGGGCCGAATTCGGAAAATATATTTTAAATGGTACTTGGGATATTTACAAAAGCACCAATTTAAAGCAAAGAGTACTTCGATATCTCGATTGATTCGATAGATATGGAAGGATAATCGAAAACACATTTCACGTATTTTCACCCCTTTAAACAAAGAATTTCGAAATGATTTTGAGTCCTGTCATAGACATTTGTAAAAGTAACCAATTAAAGTTAAAATCACGACGATAGCGAATTGTGTTTCAAAGATAAAGACGATTCATTAAAAACATATTTTGCCCCTTTTTACTGCCTGGGGGTCGAAATTCAAAAAAACCTCAAACTACTTTTTGGGTATTTACGTAAGCAATATTTTGATGTGAATATCAACTCTCTATCCCGAAGGGTTCGATAGATATCGATAGTTGATTAGAAACACATTTAAGGTCTTTTCACCCCCTTAAATGTTAAATTTCGAAAAATCCTTAAACTGGCCAATATGCATTTTTACGAGTTTCCTATTAAAGTAAAAATCACGATGATAGGCCGTCGGGTTCGAGCTTTATCGAGATTTCTTCGGAAACACATTTCACCCCTTTCCACCCCTTTAGAAGTGGAATTTCGAAAAATCCCTTCTTAGTGCTCGCCTACGACCTGAAGGGAACCCCCACAAAAAATTTCACGATTCTAAGTTCAGCGGTTTGGGCTGCAGTTTGATATGTCAGTCAGTCAGTCAGTCAATCAGTCAGCTTTCATTTTATATATATAGATGAAGCCTAAAGCCAGATCAACAGCCTTACTATGTATATTTGGCTATTCAATGCGTCCGTTTAATTTCCTTACCGAGAGAACTGTGAAGGATCACAATGACAACGAAAATCCGTTTGATGTTCGTAGTTTAGCAAAAACAAATTGTAAGTTTTTACCAAGTTATTTTATATTTTCCTTTTATGTTGGTTGGAACGGCCCAAAGTTAGTTACTCAGTTTACGTATACACTAAATTTTTCCTCTTGGGTCAAGTATTGATATGGAATTATACCACAAAGTCACAAGTTTTCATTTCAAGCTGCTTCAGCTGAATTCTCTGGATGGTTTTAGGAAAAATAATTAATAAACACTGCATCCAAACTTCTTCCAACAGTTCTCTAATAACTTGCTTTTGTGACTAGAACAATTATGGTTTCTGCAAATTCTGGCAAAGAATGTAATTCAGCTATCACTCTATTGTTCTATAGAATACTTTTACAGCTTGTTCGTTTGCTGATAAATACAATTTCCTCAGCAGTGCAAAGTTTGAGTTAAAATACCCTGTATGAAAACTTTTTGGACGCAACATTCTCTTAAATTGAAGAGGCTTATCCTTAAATATAAGTAAATATTTATTTTAAAGAGCCACGAAAAAAAAGTCAAGACACTTAATGTTACATTCCCTTCCGTGATTGGAAAAATTTACCTAATAAATGATGAACTAAAATAAGTGCGACGAATTCTCGGACTTACAACCTCTTGGTTGTTACTAGAAATTGTATCTACCTCCCTACCGCACCACTGTCATGCATAACGAAGAAAAAATAAATAAAAACCTCAGTCGCAATAATGCTGACCAACATGACCAACACTTGAACTGTTACATTTACGGTATTAATGTAAACATTTGTTAGTTGAAGAATAATAAGTTATTTGCACTATATTATATACATTAACATAAACAGAATAAATTACAAACAATTTAATCAACATACTTCAAGTACAAAATGGACGGTTTCTTGAGCAGCAGTCATTTATAGAGAGAAAGTCGTCAGGAACCCATACATTAACTAAAAAGTGTACAACATGTCGTACATACTATATAAGAACCAAAATAACTTTGTTCGTGTGCAGTTCTACAAGCCCCTGAAAATTGGTACGTTTACCAAGAATTTAATAAGTCTAAAGACGGTGTGTACCATATATACAAAAGTATGTAATGTAACAGTTTTACATTTCTAGCGTCTGACATTCCTGACTAATGAAGAAGACTTTTGCTATTGGGTACCACGATTTTGCACCACACGAGGACTATAATACAGAAGCCTTACACAGGTGCGTTGTTCCTTATGGAAAATAAGGTGGGGATTCCATTTTTTAAATAAAGTTACCGAAAAATGTCAGAAAGTATAATAAATTGAGCTACTACATCTATGAGTACATGAGGACTTCTCTTTAACAAAAAAATACAAACAGAAAAAATATAAACTTTAAGAAATTATGACCCCAAGAATTTGTGCCAGGGTAACCATTTACAAAACCATAGTCTACTGTCAGCATTCACAAATGTACAAAAGTATTATGAGTATTAAAAAAAAACACTTTTTTGTAGGTGCTTGCTGCAGTGTCTTGTGGAAAATATCACACACGGGTTGTAATGTCAATGTCACACACCTGAATGTATCACACAGTATGCGTAATGTCAATATTACACGCCTCATTTTAAGATCTAGTATGCATTTACAGCTTTCCGCGACACTGAAATCGCTTTTTGGAGAACAAGCCACTAAAGTAATGTGACGGTTCCAGTTTTATGATATTACATATTTAATATACGTAAAGCAATAAATCGAACTAAACGAATTTATGTGGCTGCTTGCTTGTGCTGCGAACACACGTGGAGAGTTTCAGTAGAAAAGTCACTTGAAAATTGCCGTGCACCAAAGTAAGTTTTCATTACCTAATTTGCGTGTTATCTATATTGTATACCGTTATAATGAGATCGTTCCTAGGGAATCTATAAAATTTTATGGGCCGGATTTCAGTGAATTTAATTTGCGTTGTTACTACAGTATACAAATGGTTCATAAAATACTTACCAACGTTTTACGAACAGTTCCAATTTAGTTAGCTGTCTTAAATGTCAATTATGTTGCTACTATTAAGTTACATAACATTTAAATTTGAAATTAAATTACTGACAAGTGAAATGAATAAACGTTCGTGGAAACAGAACTTCATTGCACAGCATAAACTGAAAGGCGAAGGTACTGTATTTTCAAAAGTGTTCATAAACATCCGGGTCGTTCCGAGAGCGCCAGCGTTGAGACATCATGCTGACTGCGGGTATGTATCACTACGAGTAGTAAGCTTCGATATTATGAGGTCAAGTTCAAATATTAACTGTCTTTATTAGCAAATCTAGGCAACCAGATCTCTTTAGTGGCACAGAAGGAAAGACATCCTAAACGCCACATGCCACGATACAATTCTATGTACAAGATATACTGGAAGCTTCTAGACGGTGGCCGTGTGTCCAGGCCGCCGAACGGGGTGCTCAGTGTGCGTAAGTTACATCTGCCACGGAAGAGCGTTCAAAGAATATTACACGTGTGTATAGGCCTACCCATCTTATATCTTACAGTTATCTACACTGATAAAAGTTTCCGTAAATTTACAGAAATATTTACAGAAAAATACTGTAACTATACAGAAGTGGCTTCCGTAATTTTTTGTTTACGGAAGTTTGTCCGTATTGTCAGTTTACGGATGTTTGACCGTAGCTTCCCATAAATCCATGGAAAAATGTTTCGACAATTTTGAAACGTATACTATTGTGTTCCTTAAAAAATGCTGGTATTAATAATTATCACTATGACGCCTAGAGTTAATGTGCATGCACGCTGGTGCGAAACGATGAGAAGAGATGCGGAACGTCAAGCAATACAGCCATGGACCCGTATAGCGCATGGACAAAGGGCCAACCTGCGCAGCAAGTGACTGAAGTGTTTCGAGGAGGCCACACACATCTCTTATTCTCCTCGCTTCACCTATTCTTCAGTGGGCGGTCACACGTGTCACTACATGGAATTTATCACAACTGGGAAAAAAACGTACCTCTTCCTTCCGTTTCACTCCAACGGGTTTGTACCTTTAAAAATATTTATTTCTATACAGTAGCGTCTTTTTCTCACAACGGTAGGGGAAAGTAGGGTCAAACCGGATAGGCGGGTCAAACCGGGTGCCCCCTGTTCTCAGCAACTAGAGATGCGATCTGTTCATAGCGAAGTGAACTTCGTCCTTCGCGGCTGCTAGCATTGTGCGCTTAGTAGGCGTACAGTAAAGTTTCATTCGATGTGTCCGTGGCAGTGGAAAGAAATTCTGCGTTAAATGTTCGACGCCTGCGTACTTTAATAGCTTCACGTTTTCATTTCCGAAAAGTGCAGCAATATTTTTGTTATCTTGTAGACTGTACGTGTACAACATGTGCATGTTAGTAGGTAGTGTGGTCGGGATGTATTACTGTTTTTACTTTTAATTGTGTATTGGGGAAAAACCGGGCACCTATTGGTAGGGCAAAATCGGGTAGTACCCGGTTTTACACATCCTTATTTCTTTAATGCACGGTTTTGTACAACATCGCTCCTAACACTTTACTGTACTATTTTAGGTCATTGCCGGAGCAAAATGTTGAATAAATTGCTTGAATAAAAAAAAATTAACTTTGTGTTCCGCAGGTGACCATTATGCCTTGCCATTACCAGAGGAAGTCTACAAGGTAAATTTGGTCCGAAGAGAGCACGTCAGGAGCCATAAGAGAGGTTCTTAGTGGCACAATGGGGTACAAGAGGGCTGCTAAGGCATTTAGTGTGCCTCAGTATACATTAAGGCAAGGTAAGAAAAGCTCACAAAGGTTGTCTTTCTCCAAACACAGCAGCAATAAAAAAAATAAGGTTGTTTCACAACAGTGTTCAGTTGTGACCAAGAAAAAGAACTCGTAAATTAGGTCGTTTTTCTTGAAGCGAGATTATTCGGGCTCACTCTTAACATATGTGCGGGTGTTCGCCTTTGACTCGGATAAAACAAACAGAATCCCTCATACTCTTAATAAGGAAAAGAAAAAGGCAGGGAAGGACTGGCTTTACGGCTTTCTTGAAAGACATCCTAGTTTATCTCTTAGAAATCTAGAGAAAACGTCCATCGCTCGCGCAAAAGGGTTCAACCGGACTGCTGCACAGCCACCCTGACGTCTTCACCGTACAAAAATAAATTAGAAGATGAAAAACGTGACAAGCAAAAGACATCAAAACGAAAACGTTTGAAAATGCCACTACAGAAAACACAAACTTGACGGAAGGATATCCAGTCATGTCGTGGACAGTGACAGTTCCTCAGAAGAGGAGAGTTCTTCAGTCGTTGCATGCATATTCTGTAATTGTCTGTTCTGCGAGTCTGCTGCTGGTGAAGACTGGATTCAGTGTTCCATGGGCCAAAAATGTGCCCATGAAGAATGAAGTCGTCATGCAGAAGACAACTTTGCGTGCGAATTTTGCTCTATGTAGGACAGATGTGACAATAACCGTTTTACTCACTCTTCTTTTAACAAAGAAAACTATTTGCATTTATATTTGCATTTCTGAACTTTTGTTTTATTTCTTCTAGTTCGCTAGGAAGCGTTTTCGCATGTAAAATATATAATAATGTACTCGTAAAGGGCATATACTTAAACATTATTCATAAATATATGCAATTATCTCGTTGTTTATCTTAATACATAAAATGAAAGACCTGACACACTCACTCACGCACTCATCAACGCACAGCCCAAACCGTTGGACCTAGATCCATGAAATTTTGAGGGAAGCTTCCACTACCCCGTAGGCACCCACTAAGAAAGGATTTTTCGAAATTCGATAATTAAGGGGGTGAAAAGAGGTGAAATGTGTTTTAAAAGAGTCCTTGATATCTCATTAACCGGGAATGCTGTCATAAAATTTTTAACTTCATAATATTGCCCAAAGAAATGCATATTCGCAAATTTTTCGATTTTGCGAAGTTCGAAAATTAAGGGGGTGAAAAGCCGTATGTGTTTTTCATTAATCCGTGAATTCTCCTAAACCATTTCAGATAGTGAGGTGATTTTTTTTAAATGACACTTAAGTAAATACCTAAAAAGTATATTTTAGAGCAAATTTCTACATCAGACAGGACAAGTATAGTTCTTCCATTTTATCACGGATATTCGTTACTGTGATTTGCTCGTCATAATTTGCTCCATAAAGTTTTGTAGCCTGCCGTAAGGCTTCTAAACGAACCTCGTCAGAAGGTCTTCCTGTCCTGCGCCGGTTTGTTGAGCTAGTAGAGTAACTAATACCCATTTTTTAGTACTTTACATGAATTTTTCTTCCTGTGCGAAAGTTTACTGAGTCGCATAAGGGCGCAGACATTTATAATGTCGGCTCCTTTCTGCGTCAGAGTGGGAGAATTGTCACTTTCATTAACGATTTCCTTACATATAATGCATTGGGATTCCATTATGTTATGAAACAAAAAAAATTGAAATTTTACATTGGTTTTCGCACAATCTAATACATACACCCATACAGAAATATATTATACATAACATAATAATTACGCATATAGATATAATTTATATTAATATGTACATAGAAAACACTTGAAGCAAGTAACACACATCATGTTTTATACGCAGAACAAACGATAACATACCGGCCTTAACAACATGATTTACTTTAAGACAATTTAGGTGGCTTTTGGATATGTTGTTCAGCTCATTTTCCTCTAAATGTTGGTAACAATATCTTTTGTGTTGTAATTTTGCCTAAGATACCCATTATTTATTCCTAACTTGACTGCACTATAGAGCGTGTTACAAAAAGGTACGACCAAACTTTCAGGAAACATTACACACACACAAAGAAAGAAAATAAGTGATATGGTCATATGTCCGGAAACTCTTAGTTACCATGGTAGAGCTCAATTCCTTACATCTCGTTACTACCCTGTGCTAATCCGTACATCAAATAGGCATCTGCCAACTCCGCATATGTAAACATTGCACTGCCTGGAAAACAAGTACGTGATGACTGATGAACAGTAAGCGAGTGATGCAATGAGCTTAATGCTACGACTGTACAGCAATGTGTGGTGTATCAACACAAGCACTGCAGTCCAGGTGACCTTCCGTCAAGTGGTCCACCTGGTGGTGAACCTAGGAAGTAAAGTACATTGGAAAGAACCAATCCATTGGGTATTTGGGACATTTTATGTACGAAGTATTATTTACGATGACTAGGGCCACGATTTTGTCGCGAAAAGATTTTTGCCCCACTTTGTTTTAGTGTCTCACGTGCACATCGGTAATTGTGCTTCATGGTTATTGGCAACGTATCTTTGTTCAGACACTTCTGCCATTTGACTGCACCAATCAGAGTAAGATAACTGTGACTCTGTACGTCTGTAATTTGCCAAGGCAAGTGAGAGTAAAATCATCCAATCACAGACGATGTAGCAGAGCTGCAGATATGCAAATGACGCACTGAAACCAAATTTTGCAAAAATCTTTTCGCCATAAAATCTTGTCTCTAACGATGTCATTTAACGAGATGTAAAGAATTGAGCTTCACCATGGTAACTAAGCGTTTCCGGACATGTGACCATACCACATATTTTCTTTCTTTGTGTGTGTGTAATGTTTCCTGAAAGTTTGGCCGTACCTTTCTGTAACGGCCTGTATTCCTAACCGGTCATCACCCATGTGCGAACAGCAGTTTTCGAATAATATTGTAACAATCGATACTCTCACAGGCGAAGATCCTGACTGTGACTTCCAAGTGATTCGAGAGATTATACGTACAGTACGTAGCCAAAGTCTACATTCTAACTTGCTGTCTTCATGGTCGTCCACGACACCTGTCCAACATCACGTTTATACGCCCTACTTTGACCATACAAATACAATATGACAAGACCACACACTAGTCATTTAAGTAGCACATCAACTTCCTTCATTGGTGAACATAAATTTTGTAGTAATTTTATCTCATATATATCTGTACGTTTGGCCATGCCAGAACGTAGAATATAAGGCGTGGATAGACATCTAAAATACAACATTAATAGTAAACTGTTTCAATTAGGGCAAACTGACCATATGTCGCGATATACCTTCATATCGTGAAGGATATGTGCACAAAGTTCCCTAGGTTACCAGCAGAAAACAGGCACGTTTCGTTCTCGCAGCACGTTTCAATGTATCAAATATAAGATCACAATTAAAATGTTTAACATATTTCTGATACTGAAGTTCAAAGCCTTAGTATCACGAAGTAGACTAGGTTTACCCTACTTGAAGTTTGACCTCACGATCTGTAGAATTAAAACATTCAAAAGTGGCATTTTCTTAAATACAACATGTTAAATTAATGAAACAATTTTATTACCGTTTTCATACACCTTTCCCGTAAGTAATACTCCCCGAATATATCTGTAAATTGGAAACAAGTTATTTACACACAAGACGTCCGAAATATGTTCTACCTTTATTTCAGTTTTTTTTCAGTTCCTGTAGCCTTAGACAGAATTAACTTATCGACCGTTCATACAAGCAATTCATACATTCTTTATTAACTTTCCTTTAGGGCAGGACTACTTTCATTCTCCGCTTTCCTTGCGCTATCGATCTTGTGATAAAATAAAACTCCTAAAGCCTACGTAAAGATATATTATTAAAATGAACCATATTTACATAACTTTTTTGCTGAACGCTACCGATAGAAACTGTTAAAAATATTTAAGTTCTTAAACATTTCTTCTCTGTCTCTTCTCCGGCAGAAACATTAGGGAAAAAATAAAAGTTATGTAACATGCCCCATAAAAGTGGGGGCAAATGTAATCTTCCTGAATAAATCAACTTCAGTCTGCGCCTCATTTAGAATACCACGCACACGTCACTCACCAAGCTACAAAAACAGACCAACGTCAATCATCCTAGGCATTTGATCTTTCAGTATGCAGGAAAATCTTTACTTTCCTCGTATACGGTAAACATTCCATTCTCACATACACTACTAACCTCGACCCAATATCACCTCTTAGTCAAGGTTGGATCAGAGATTTTATAGCTCGCCCTTCATAAAGAACGCCCTGAAATAAGTCACTCGTCTAACCAAGCGCCGGCCAAATTTTGTATTAATATAGGTGTAAATGTGAAATGTATTACTAGGCTTAGGTAACAAAAGTTAACACAAACTTATTCTGTTGATATGTTCGTTTTAATCCATTAGTGTTTACACGGAGTATTTTTAATTTTTATGATGTTACATAACATTTTTTGAATATGTAGCTCAAATTAATGTTTTATAAATTAGTAGGGTGTGTGCTGAAAAATCAAAGCAACAGTAAGAACAATAGTCAAAAAACAAATAACTTTAAATTCAATCACCGACAAAAAGTAATTTTAACACTTTTTTTTTATCTTTTCTCCTCATTTCGTACAGTACTGCGTTTGACAGAAAATTGTAATATTTATATTAGAAGAATTTTTGCCAAAATAACTGTTAAACATGAACGGATTCCTCCTTTTTTTTTTACATGACTGAATTCCCCCCCCCCCTTAAAGTACAAATTACAGAAAAACTGCAAATATTATTTAAATTGTGTACTATGACATTTTGCTTTACACTAAAATATGTGGGAATGCCTTTATTTTAAAGAATACCGTTCAGAGCTACTGAAGTTATAGTTCCTGAATTCAGAAATTTTACCTAAAGGAGTAAGGAGCGTGGTTATGCATGACTTGAGTATAAACATATCCCACTCATTATACTCGGAATACATACCTGTCAGTTTACAACTAATCTAAAAGAAACAAGTACCTCGTTAGATCCGTCTACAGTACAATTGTTTAGAGTCCACGCTTTTGTTTTAATTTTCTGTTTGTATAAGCTCTTTGTAATCGTGTCGTAAACGGACGTAAAAGCTTCATGCAAATTTGTTGAGTAATCTAATTTTTTCTAGTAATGTTAGGCATGTATGCTTCCAATTAATTATTTACATCTTATAACTAAAGAACAAATCCATTTGTACGTCGCTATTCTGCCAAAACTGGATTGTTACCTATTACCGAAACGTCTCTACAATATTGTGAAATTTTCCAGCGTCACTAACAGTGACAATACGCAATCTCGTAGACTCAGCGGGCTAAGCGTAAGGTCATATTTTTTAAATATTTCTTAGGCCTTACAAAATTGTGCAGGTATAGTAGGATGATAAATCATTTTGTAGGTTAATGGTAAAATTCATTTGATTGGTGATTTATAGAGAAATGCTTACTAACATTTCGAAATGTAATTTAATTTTAGATTCCTGTAATATCATGTTCACACTTGATATTTTATTTTGTGATTGTTCACCATCGACCTAAATAATACTTAATCAACCGGATCACTACTGGTACGTGCAGAATCCTAAATATTAATATACATTTTCATGGATTCAAGTCTGTTACATGATAATGTTTGCGTACCTGCTATTAGTCATCAAACACTTGGTGTAACAAACAAAAATCATTTTAAAAAATTTATATAGTTTCGTAACGAAACAGAGCAAAAAAAATATGTTAATGTCTTGATATTGTGAAAGTCGTCTTATGCGCTACACTTCTGCCTGTAATTTATGTGTATGCTAAAATTAATGTGATAAGAAACTTAAAAATATTTTACAGCATGCAAATGATTTTAACATATATTACTATGACCAAATAAACGAATTGATTATTTACGCATAATTATGTGTGTATAATCACATTACTATTCATAAATAAGAAAAATTCGTACGTTTGATTTAACATAATATTTTAAAGATCATAGTAACTAATACTTATTATAATAATTCAACTGCATTTCCATTAGACTACTCCAGGCAAAAAAAATATTGATGAACTAAATATGTTTACGTTTAATCATTGCCCAGCGAGAAAAACTTTACATGTTGCAAATGTTATAACTTGGGCGTTGCTATTGACGAAATAAAGGGTTTTCAATTACATTTTGTCTATTGTTCTTGTAAATACATTTTTTAAGAGCAACACTTCAGTTTAAAACTTATTACGTCACATATTTTAAATGTTAGTGCTATAAATATTAGTTCTATTAATTGTACTGAGTAATATATATAGTAGCGCCAATGATTTCGCTTGAGTTCTAGCTGACAATTTTCCACGCATTAAAACAAATTATTTATTGCAGGAGTGGGGCAGACGCGGAAAATGGAGGAACATGCATCATTCCCCTTAAATTTAAATCAATAACGGTGTTAACTTATGACAGTACGATGTTTTAAGTATCACTGAAAGAAAATTGTAACGAATATTTCTTTTCAATACGGCTGAATAAATATGTACTTCAGCAAACAATATTATGTTACCAGAACAAAATACCAAAAACAACACACACTCAGTTTGGTGACCCAACAAAATAAGTTGTTTATTTGAAGAACTTAGCCTAACAATAAAATATTTGGCTGACGCAAAGGTAATAATTTGCATAGAACAACACAAATATATAGTTTGTTGCGACAATCAAACTATGTTCGCGCACGCCGTAATGTGTAATAACACGTCTAGAGTAATTTTGCTATTTCTGTGACAATTATCATTAAAGTTATTATTAAAGAAATTGATATATCGCGAAAATTGTTCGTGCCAACATACCCTTGAAAACACTGTGGTTTCTTGTGACATGTACGATTGAGTGTTACACGTCTGACACAACATAGTCGTCTGCAGACCAATAATAGGTAGAGACTTCCGAAATTCGTGTTATTTTCTGACAGTTGACTAGACTCCACGTGACTATAGACTCGTTCGACGTCTCCCGCTGGCGTATAGTGTCACGACTTTCCGTGGAGAATGCATACATGGTAGACAGAACCATCTCTGTAAAAACGTAACACACTTAAATGACAACACATTAAAGTTCGTGGCCAATTTAATCGCAGATTATGTTCTGTTATGTACAGGAAAGTGAAGTTTAGTCTGCTACCAAATGATACGCGA
This sequence comes from Medauroidea extradentata, assembly GCA_003012365.1. Classification (NCBI taxonomy): domain Eukaryota; kingdom Metazoa; phylum Arthropoda; class Insecta; order Phasmatodea; family Phasmatidae; genus Medauroidea; species Medauroidea extradentata. The sequence goes on from PNEQ01094828.1 coordinate 31,837, forward strand.
ATTTTGCATGTCTCTAAAAATCAAATATTACAATAGCGGGATTCTTATTTGATTAGACCAATAGGGCAACAGCTATACGCACAAGTGAAAGCCAGTCATCTTTTCATAAGCTGAACGTGCGTTGAAACCCTGCAAACAGTCGAGTTTTCCCGCGATAAACCATCATATCTAGCTATTATTTATCAGAGTATTCAATTATCTTTCAGGTACAAATATTCCCGACAAAACAATGTCTGCAGAAAACAAAAAATAAAAACGTAAAATTGGTTAAAATGCATCTGCGTAGATTGTATGATTTTACGAGGTACTGTTTTTTTGGATGAGATTATCAACAACGTTTAGTCTCATTTAATGCAAGAGGTCCCACATTCAATTATCAACGCTGTAAATTATTATAAAGACTCAAAAAGACATGCACAACCGAACAAATATTCAGTTATACTGAGCCAATATAATTCTTGCGCAAAAAAATAATGTGATTTTGTGTCGGCAGCAAACATTTCGTCACATAACGGGCAAATTTATTTGGTTTGTGCGAAGCAAATTTTATTTAATTCAACTAAACCTTTGTCTCGGTGTAAAGACTTCCGAAATGTGCGCCTTGCTTACTTATATAGCACACAGTTTAAGACTACAGAAAGGTTTCTTCTTGTCAGATGACTTGAGCAACTAATTTTTTTTGTATTTTTTAACAACTTGTTCCGCGCACATCAGCAGCTCTGCTTCGTGGTTATTGGCGTTGTGTATTTCTTTAGAGACATCGCATATTTGACTGTGCCTATAAGAGCAAGGTTACTGAGATAAGCCAACCTCTAGCGTAGTCAGATAGGCCCCAATCTAGGGTGCGAAAGGTCCTGGGTTCGGATCCTGACTCGGGAATGGCTGTTGTGGTGTCCTTTCCCCTTACTTTACCCTCGCTGACTTTTAAGAGGCGTCCTTCGCGGTGCCAAATTTCCACCTTTGACGCGTGGGAACAGCGTAGCGATAAGAACCAGAGTACCAAGCTTGACAAGAAGCATATCGCCTATATTTGTTGCGCGCCAAATTGGCGTGTAAGGTTTCTGTTGTACTCGTCTTCGTAAAAAATGCTGAAAGTAAGAATAAAAATTTTAAAAATTCAATAATTTTTTTTTCAAATACAAATAATTTTTATTCTTTATTTTCATGAGCATGAAATTGTAGCCTGCAATGCCATTATCCACTGTGATTTCTTTAGTTTGGTATATCAGTTGGTTTTAGTGTAGTCGTTAAAACGGAAACATGCAAAAATATGACTTTAACAAGCCATAACGCAAAAACTATTAGAGATAAAAAAATTTCATCAGAGCCAAATTTAGTCACATTTTGTGTCTAAAATAAGAAGAAAAATATCTGGTACAAATAAAAAATAAAATAATGATGATGAAAATTTCGGTATACCGCGCCCTTAAGCGGTGACCCTAATAATTTATTTTTGGATAGTATAAAGTAAATACCAACACATGTATCGCTTGATACGAATTTAGGTAATATTTTTGGAGTTACAGCATCCTAAAAACTCGTTTTAGCCGTTTTGGGAGACCCGAAAATCGCGAAAATCACGTTTCTAATATATTTGAAAACACACAAGCATAGTTTCAAGTGTGTGTTCTTTTCGTAGATAAACATAATATGAATAAAAGCGGTTTCGTGTAAAACAGAATACGCGTGACACACTGCAACGCTGTCCATGCGCCAGTCGAGGACTTCTCTTAATGAGCAGTAAGGTCGACCTTAAAGCGCGCATTAAATGCCGCGTCGCCTCAACGAGCCAAGCGCTGAACTAGCGTGCGAGCTTCCCGCTGAACTGTTTTTACTATGGGACACTAAGCGGTGACCATATAATTTTACCGGTGAAATGTCTGCAACTAAGTTCAGTGCAGGTCGCAGTCTGAGTTTCACGTACATCCGGTTAGTACATTTTGAAGTACGGTTGTCCGAAACGGCCGTTTTTAGCCATGTTGGAGGGCTTAGAAACTGTGTTTTTAATGAGCGTGGCGTCTTAATAATGAGGTTCCAACCTTGTCTGAAGTACGTTGTACGTACGTCGTACGTTGGCACAATGGGCGCACGTGGAATATTTACGTAGATAAAACCTGTTTACGAACACACTGCAATGCATTTGAAGCGTGGGGTAGGCGGCCGCCTTAAGACCTCATTGGCAAGGGCCGAAAAATTTTCTCACCTCACCACCAAAACGCTAATGGCTGACTCCACCAACGCATCTAAAAATTTGAGTATGACTAAATGTGAAGTAATGTTTGCCTAGCATGGTACAGCGGCGTTTCACCATCACTTAAGCGCAACCTAAATACTTCAAGTCTTGCCTAAAGTTAGGCGCCCGAAATCGGAGATTCTTAAGCACAGCCTAAGGCCGCAGTTACACGGGCCTCGGAACTAGTTTAAATTAAACTTGCTCAGCCGTACGTGTGGTCACACGGTGTCTGAAGTAGTTCATATCATTGCTGCTTCCTATTCAATCTGAACAGGTTGTAAAGGTTCATCACCTTAACAACAATCTGTATGCCTTGCTGTGATTGGCTCGTTAAACGTCTACAAGCATTGCGCACAAGATGGCTGACAACCCCGTGATATGTTGCTGCAGTGTAAATAGAATTAACTGGAATGTTATTAAAATGTTTCGTTGGCTACGTATAAGTAAAAATAGTTTCATATTAAAATATTAGCCCAACAATATATTTGCAACGGAAAAAGAATGTATGCCATTTCCAGTACTCTTCTATGCATGAAGTAGGCACGTGGTCGTTCGCGGTAAAAGTAACTTTTCGAAAATCCCTGCCACGTTCCATAAAGTGTAATATTGGTTTAAATGTTTTGTGTTATGAAGATTTTTTGTCACCACATAACTGCACCAACATATGAGTGTCTTACAAGCTTTGGAAACGGGGTAAGTAGAGCTTTCAAAAGGTTAAGTTTATCGCGACCGACGTAACTTTTAATATGTCTGGTTACAAGAGAAAGGTTTCCTAGTCTGAAATTATGTTAAACAAATTTCGTACATTTGTAGATGCTCTTACAGACAAACGTAAACTTTACGTGTCTCCAGCTACTTCGTCTGTTTACCTTTTGTACATAGGTCACGGCCGTAGAAGTACAGGTCTGGACACTCACCTGGAAACTTGACCCCCTTGTTGTTTGGCTGTAGTTCACCAAGTTACCGAGAATATTCGTTTTATTGGCGCTTCAGTTAGGGCGGTTGGACTCGAACTCCGCCCACTTCCTTTACACTAAGATAAACAATTTATCAAAACGTATTTTTTTATCAATTAATGAAATATTTCCTTCGCTCACAAATTTAAGGAAAGGCTCCAGCAATCTTTATTTACGTTACAAATTTAACAATGGAAAAAAGTGGGCGGAGTTTGAGTCCGACCGCTCTAACTAAAGCACCAATAAATCTCAATATTCTAGGTAACTTTACGAACTACAGCCAAACAACAAGGGGGTCAAGCAAAATACATTGGTAGATAAGCGAATGTCTAGACCTGTACTTCTACGACCGAGACATAGGTTAAACGGTTAAACCAAACATAACCTCAAAACCATATACTGTCGTAACAAAACACAATCGATTTTGACTGCGACAATCGAGTACCGTGTAACCACGCGAACGTGTTCACTTCGGCAGCTATACACTGAATGTGTTTAAAAATGGCTGACTAAACCTATTTCAGTAATCTACTTCAGGCCGCCGTGTAACCACGGCCTAAAAGATATGTAAACATATAAAATATATGCAGTGGAAGAATTAGAAGCATAATCTGAGGAGGTTAATTACGTTTTCGAGATTGTAAATATTGCTGACGGTGTAGAACGTCTGCCACGACCATGAAGATATCAGCTGGTGCCTGATTTGTTTGAAGAATTTGATAAAACCAACTTCTTCGTGAGATTTAGAATGAAAATGAATACTGCACGTATGAATAAATTTAAAACCAAATATCCTGTACCACACTCCTGTTTTCTAGCAATTCAAAAATATCCACAAAATAATAGCTTCGTTTCATTCAAGCAGGTGTAGCTACACCGTTGCACTGGTGTAACTACACCATAAAAAATTTATTTTATACAACAGGATATGAGTCGTGTTGAAATTACACTGAGTTTCATTCAACCTGGTGTAGCTACGCCAGTGTAATATTTGCAGAAAAATTACTCCTGGTGTGTAGGAAAAGTAGCTGGTGTAGTGTAGTAAACGAACGTGGTAAGTTTAAATTAGTTACGTTTCATTTATGAAGATTTGACTAATAATGGTTGTGTGAGATGAAGGTTTTCACAATTCTTGTAGATGATAGCGGAATATCAATAGTAAACGACAAATGTAATGTATGTTTGCCTATGTAAGGGGTGATGGGGAGTGGTTAAGAGGAGTCCTCGACTGGCGCATGGACGGCGTTGTAGCGTGTCACGCGCATACATTTTTACGCGAAACCGCTTAACTTATTCATATTATGTTTACCTACGAAAAGAACACAAACTTGAAACCATGCTTCTATTTTTTCAAAAATACAGCACGTTTGTTAGAAACATGATATTCGGGCCTGTCAAAATGGCTAAAAACGGGGTTTTTTTAGACTGTTGTAACTCCGAAAATATTACCTGAATTCGTAAAGTGCAAAACGAGAGGCATGCGTTGGTCTTTGCTTCAAACTATTCAAAAATAAAATATCGGGGCCACCGCTTAAAGTCCCATAGTAAAAAGACTACAACGGAAACCTTGCACGCCAGTTTGGCGCGCTGCGAATAGAAACGATATGCTTCTCGTCAAGCGTGGGACACTGGTTCTTATCGCTACTCTGTTCTCACGCGTCAAAGGTGGAAATTTGACACTGCGAAGGACTCCTCTTAAGGGTGTTCAAGTGCGATGAAATCATAATTTTATATTTTTATGAAATATCGTTAGTTTTATAGGTGATACTAGTGAGTAAATTTTCCTCTTACGAAACAATTTTAACTTGCATAGTTTTCTCATAACGGTGCGTCAAAGTCAAATATGGCATGTACTGCTGCCATGCAAATAGTAAAAACCAATTGGCTTACGTAAGTGAAATAATTCACAGTGAAATAACATGTCAGGAACTACGTAATAAAACATATTTTAAAAATCCCGTGAATTATTTTTGTTTTTTAAAAAAATTGCTGAGTTTTTAACTTTTTTTCTGTACTTTTGCGATTTTTTAAAAAAAAATCAAAATATTACGTAATGGTATGTTAAATACTTTATTGCATAGCTCATGGGATGTAATATCACAGTGAATTATTTTGTTTATCTAGGTCAATTGTTTTTCACTATTTGCATTGCAGCAGAACAAGCAAATGTTGACTTTGTCGCACCATTATGAGCAACTATGGGAGCTAAATTTGTTTTGTAAGAGGAAACTGAACGCACAAGCATCGTCTGCAAAACTAGCACTATTTCATGAAGATATAAAATTATGATTTTGTCACACTTAGACACCCTTAACACATCATAGTAATATAACTTCAAGTCTTCACATTTAGTATTTAAGGTAAGCTTTTTTTATTAATTTTGAAACGAACACTAATTATGGGATTCTTGTATGGTATAGATGATCGGTAAAATATAATTCTGGCCACAACAAAATTGCATCATTCTAAAAAAAATATTCTCCAACATAAGCATGTCAGTTTTAAAAAGTATTCCTATGTTATATTATAAGACTCAAAATAAGTAAAAAAACACCTTATCTTACATACGAAATATGAAGTGTTGAGACTATGTTACGTTACTGCCATGAGCTAATCACCACACATATTTCAAATTCACCCATGAGACAAACGTATGTTAGTTTTAGCTGTTTACTAGAATCTGTACACTTTTTTATTTTCACGAACTTGTTTATTGGTCAGACTTATGATAAATTTTTATACACAGTGGATGCATGCGGCACAAAATTCGCCAAAAGTAGTTTTATTCAACGGCACTGGTATATCTACACCAGCATACATCGATATAGATCCTTGGTACAGCTGCGCTACGCCTACACCAAGTTTGATAGAAATTAAGATTATAATAAACGTAAATAACATTACATATCACCTTCTTATGCATTAATAAAGAATTCTAATTGGCTGTTAGCATCACGTGACAACCACGGTGAAGTACATACTTGATTATTTTTCCACATTTGCCGTTAAGCGAGTCCTAGCTAAGTATGGTCTAACTAAGTTGTTGTTATGGCGTAACACACATTCCTCATTAATCTTTACTTAAACTTATGCTCGGCTTGGATGAGACCTAGCTTGGGACGTTGATGAAACAGGCCATAAGAGTTAAAAACGTTTAATAGTTGACTATAAAGCATAGTTACATATGAGCACATGCAGTACTGAAACAAGTTATCGCAAATGGTTTTCAGTTAAAATCAGTGCCTGCACAGATGACTTACCTCTATAGAGAGTGTTGAGACACCATATACTTCCCCTGGCACCCAGCTCTCCACAGTTCATACGGCGGACAATGCCCAGCAATCACGCGCCACAACATACGCGCTCCGCCTGGAACATAGGCAACACACACAACATTCATTACTGCTATGCAGCGTCACTGTAATGCCGCAACCACATACGCGGGACAGAAGTGACACGACCGCAGCGACAAAAAAAAAAGATGTCCGTTAGTTAGCACCGAGGATTCTGTGACGTCAGCTTGACAAAAATTGCTGACGCAACGCGAATTCCGAATACAGATTATATAGCTTAATTGTGCCAAAATGTTGGTGAAACTGGTCAGTTGGTAGTGAATTACGCTTATTTACATTAAGATGTATGTTTGGTTATCATGCACAAATCGTAACTTTTTTTTAGCAAACGTGAAATTGTGCCTAAAATTTGATATTTCAAAATGTCAGTGGGTATGTAAAAATATTGCAAACAAACAAAAAAAAAACCTGAATGACTGTTACGGGGTATCGATCCCTACCACCTTGGGTTTATCTGTCTCTTCTCAATAACTTCCGTTCTTATCAATGTATCAACACGTTTGTCACGACAAGGCTTAGATACAAACTTAATCTATTTTCTGTAATTGCTGAAACCATAATATATTCATTATTTTGCAACGGAAAACAGCTGAAAAGGTAAAATTGCTTTATTTACGGGAGCGACTACAGAGGCCACAACATTAACAGAAACAATGCGGTATGGATTCCAAAAAGTGAATAAAACAATAAACTATGCCTTGTCAGCATGAAAAAAGTATAACAATGTGTTTATTCCCTGATTTATAAGAAAAACCGTAAAACCTATCTGACAGGGATCAATCTCCCTTATTAACACCTGTGGCTGTCGTACTGTAAGGTTATTGCGTAGTGGCATTGAACTATTTAGAGGTAACATTTCTTAAGTTTTTGTCACGCAGCAAACTAACTAGTGTTCGCAATAAGGATAATTTTTAGTGTCGCATCAAGCAATTCGCGTCACTTCTGTCACACCATTGTGATTCCGACAAAACACTAGCTGCTCTATTTCACTTATAAGGCTGAGGTGAATGGATCGGCGTGCTATATTAAGCTAGGTAATTATAAATTATTGCTACGATTCAGTACACCGATTGGTGCAGTCAAATGAGACAAAGACATGCTGTCAATAACCACGAAGCTTAGCTGCCGATGTTCAATTATAAGCATTTAAACAAAGTGGTCAAAATTTTCGCTATATACTCATACCTCTGATTATACTACACATGTCGGCTGCCCACAGCAAAATCAGATCAATTTTGGGCTATTTTTTTTCTATTTGCTGATTGTTCGTACGACCATGTCAATGTAACTGACAGTGCGCAGATTTCGTCGTACTCAAAATTAAATATCTGGGAACACAAACAAAAATATTTTTAGATAACTGTCCTTGGAAAAACTGTCTTTCAAAAGTGCTAAATTTATCATGGATTGTGTGCATCTAAAAACAGCACTCGTCCATGCACCATTGCTGTATATTTTTTAGCTTGCGTTAAAGTTTAACTAAACTTTTATCGCCCACACCGAGTATCAAATTGCGTGATATTTTTTTTAAATTCAGCTGCTTACTTAAAATGCGATGTCAAACAGCACCCACGAGCAAACATTTATTTACATAAGCACAACCCACGCTTACGTCAAAATATGAAACCGAATCGAGCTCACACATACTGCTATTTTTATGTGTAATTTGCAACGGGTAGCTCGAAAGTTTAACTTCGTTACGCCTCTTATTAGTAGCCAGTGAAATACGCAAAACACTTACGAAGGTATTTCATGTATGCCTCATTAGAATGACATTAATGATGTCAGGAGAAAGAATCTCCACGTTTATTGCATTCAACAGGTTTCCTATACGTGTTCCTGTCTTATCATTGTTACCAACTAGCTGTAATTAGTATGTTTTTATTGGTCTTAAAGAATCTGTTTTTAAAACACTCAACATTTTCATGCAAGAATCTATGTGTAGTAATGTTCACCAACTTACTATGCAAATATACAATTCACCATATCAGAGAACGAGTTAAAATTTTACAGTTATTGGAATGTTTTTATATTGTAGAACAGCCTTTATTTTTATGATAAGAAAGACTGTGTGATTATTGTATCGGTTTAATGATATATCATATTTTATACTTTTCATATTTTTCATAAAACAAAGGCCCGTTTTTAAATGAAAGCGTTGCCTCTGAAATAATCAGCATAACACTATCCAAAATAAAATATTCAAGTTTCCTTCACTTTACTGAATTGAATCATAATATGCGTATTTACAACCTTATGTTTTAATATTACACGAAGCAGAAGTACAAGATAAAAACTGTATTCTGCGCTGTGTCGCATTAAGCTGCGCACTCACGGGAAAACTGGAATGATAATTGCTAATGAAACTTGCTTCATACTAAGCGCTGAAAATTAAGTGTGATGTTATTCGTGCACCCATTCACACTCACCGCAAAAAAAAGATTAATGTTGTTTCTGAATGTTCATATAATGAAAATGTTTTGCTGCTCTAATTACGTACATAAAACACAACCCGTATCATCATTACTCCACGGTGGCAAACTGTATTATTGTTAAATAGTTCGAGTGAAATAAATAACTATGAATACGTTTTCAACACTAATTCAGAGCATCCGATTTAAAACGAACTTTTTTGTTAAATTTTTTTCGCAGTTTTCCTCGGTCATGCGTAGGACATCGTTTGTAATAAGAGAAACGAGAAAAAAAACACAAGTAGGTATATATATTTTTAACTCAAAAGGAAAAAAACTCCAGTGAAATTTTTCCTTACCTAGTAAACAAAATAACATTAAAAATTATGTGCATATATATATTCATATAATTTATATATATATATATATATATATATATATATATATCATCCTCATTCAACGTTAGAAATTCAGTTTTCATGAAAACGAATATTGAAATTTGTTGTAACAATATTAACTTTACATACTTTATATTTGTAGTAGTACGTAGTGTAGAACAATGTTAAAAATCACCATTCTTGTTACGGTTTATTTTTTTTTTTTTTTGCGAGGCCACATTACTTAGTTGTGCGATATGTTTGCCCTTTAAGGTCGCCGCCTACCTCGTGCTTAAAATGCGTTGCTGTGTGTTAGTTAATACGTTATGTACGAAACTATTACACGTGTGCTCAATATTAGAAAAATCATTTCGGAGCACATCAAAATGGCTAAAAACAGATTTCTCTACCTGTCATATCTGAAAAATACGGGATTGGTATGAAACTATTCCAGAAACATGCAATGAACTTTGCTTAAAACTTTTCGCCAGTAAAAGGATGAGAGCACCATTGAAGTATCAGTCATGCGAGTGATCTACGATACCACTGCACGCCGTTTCAGTGTCTTGTGGTAGAGGCGATAACCGCACTAAAAAGAGCCGTTGAACATCGCCCTTGTCGCAGTTCCTCACTTGCACAAACACACGGCCAGTATGAGGGCGCCTTAATGATTAACTTACTTTACAGAAAAATAATAACCAACTTACTCGTTGTTTGGTCCCTCTCTTTCTAGCAAGGAGAATTTGAAACAAGCAACACATTCATTTTAATTGAGCTTTATGTCTCGTCGACAGTGAGGATATTATCAGACAAGTACAAACAAGTCCATGCGAGAGTAGGATCTGAGAAAGGAATCGGCCATAGCGTAGCTTAAGAAGACATCCCAGCATTCACCTGGGCAGTATTTCGGAAGCCCACGAGAAATATGCATCAGGATGGCCGGAGTCGGGATCGAACCCAGGTCTTCCTGAATGCTAGTCCAAGGTGTTACCGTTGCGCTATTTCACTTCCACTACAATTACGTACGGTGGCGAAGCATAGATGTGTTATCATTAGGACCAGGTAGTTTTCGCGAAAAGATTTTGGCAACACTTTGCTTCAGTAGCTTACATGCGCACCTGCATCTCTGTTTTGTGGTCTGGAGATTAAACCCGCAAATCACAGACGTGATGTGACGCAGTTATCCGTGTACTGATTGGCACAGTCAAATGAATAACGACTCTGCACAAAAACACTCTGTCAATGCCACGAAGTTGAGCTACAGGTGTGCACGTAAGGTACTAAAACAAAGTGGAGCAACATTTTTGTGAAAACTACCGGGCCCTAGTTATCAGCAATGACTAGAGACCGGAAAAACTAGCAGGATCACTGACCTGTAGGCTGGCCTCCAAGACTCTCTGTCACCTCAAACAACAGCCGTTCGTTGGCTGCTCGCTGACACAGTGAAATGGGCCTGCATTTAGTTACATTGTTATTATTGTTTCGGCAACTTCAAGGTGGTATCATGTAAGTCAATGGCCAATTGTGAAAGTAGCACAAACTTAAAGTTGACGGAATCCTAGCTTGTGCCTGAAATAAAACGCGAATTTTTCAGGTCTCTAGCAATGACTAGAGATGATGGAGATGGTATACCACGAAAAAGTTTTGTGCCAACCTACTCTTCGAAATGCTGTAGTTTTTTTCAACGCATATGATTACGTCTGACAAAACATCTGCAGACCAATAACAGGCATCAAATTTTACAATAGCGGGATTGTTATTGGCTCAGTCAAATAGGGTAAAAGCTCCCCGTACAAGCAAAAGCTAGTAATCTTAATATTTTCATAAGCTGAACGCACGTTAAACCTAGCGAACAGTGTAGTTTCCCCGCGATAAACCATCATCTCTAGCAATGACTATACACAACAGTCAGTTTTCTGTGGGACTGTTAAACTGGAATATGTAGTCACTATCTCCAGCCAACAGCATGCAAGAGGAAAGATATTAAATATAGCCTATATACTACCTGGGTTATCACAATGCGCGTTTATTGTTTGTATCTTGGCAGGCATGATAAAGTCACGTTATCAGTTGGGTCACGAAATTTCGCGGATAGAATTTCGCCCTAGTTTGTTTCAGTGTCTTAAATACACCAACGATAACATTGCTAATAATATGTGTCTGCAACAAAGTTATTAACAATGTTGTTAAAAATGCTTGAAAACTGTTGACAAAATCACGTCAACATTGTTGCCAACATTCTGATATTAAATGTGTTAATATTTATGAATGAAACTTTAATAACATTTGTTACTAACATGTTGTTCAAAACATTTGCTAATTACAAAAATTATAAATTTTTAAGACTTTAAAATCTTTGTCACCAACATTATTGATAACATTATTTTCCCGACCCATTCTAAGCTGGTCTAGATCAAAGGTTGTTGGTAACAAATGTTGCTAGCAATTTTGTCTGCAATGTTGTAGGCTTTTTTGTTATCAGCATTGGTATTCATTTCCGTTCATCATTCTTACAACTTTGTTAGTAACATTGGTGTTTTCAGCAAAATTAGTAACACATTTACTATCAACATTGCTATACAATAGTGCACAGCTTAGAATTTGTTGATAACATTTTGTAATTAACATTGTTACTATTATTTCTTCGGTGTAAACTTGGCTATACGTACAGATCTGCAGTTCTGTTCGGTAGTCTGTGATTGTTTGCCGTCACTCTCGCGTCTCTTGTGGTTCTACCCGCAAATCACAGACTATGGTGTGGCAGTAACCTTATTGTGATTGGCACAGTCAAATGACAGACGTCACTCAGAAAGACATATGAAACAGAGCTGCAGATGTGCACATAAGGCTTTGAAACAAACTGAGACAAAATTATTTTCGTGAATAGTTCGTGGGTCTAGTTATAAGGGTACGGTCGGTCTATGCTACTTTCCTCATAACTACTACGCTTGCCACCAAGTTGAGTTAACACTTAGTCAAACGTGAAATAATCAATGCGAGACTACTCACAGCAACCAGTAAGAGCAAGTCACAACGTCCAGAGAGCTGCAATATAAACCTATCTTCAAGCGAGTGAGACCGTTTACCGCTGAAAGCATCGCCTCGTCCGAGTCGCAGCAGGAGACATATCGACACCCCGTCGACTGCCGACTGCAACAATCGATCACTGCGATGGACATTAGGAACGCCACTTGGCGGTGTCGACTCCAGGTTCACTGAGTAGAAACACTTGTCATATTTCCCCCCTCGACGCTATAGGCTATACTGAGATTTGAGTCTCTTACATGTTTCGTAGTGATTCGTTAAAAAACTTACTCAAAATCTAACTAAAGCTGTTAACTTCGGTAGTGAAATACCTACTATATTTTAAATTGTCGTTCTTTATTTTGTCACATTAACAGAATTTTTCGGGCTTGCGATGAACAAGGCTGCCGAGAATTATGCTACTTAAAACCCACAAATTAAATACAACTGTATCCCTGCTTCTCTAGAACCACTGTACAATTTTCTACGTTCATTTTAAAATGTTAGTGCTTAAAAACAAGACATTATTACATCCTTGTGATGATGTTAAATGTGTTTTTGAAATGTGCACTTAATTTAACAACATTTAATGTATATACCGAGTTTAAATTATTTACAAAATTTACATAACTATCGGGCAGAAAAACTGTGCAAGTCGCGATTAAAATAATCGGAGATAATTTCTGCAGGAAGATTGTAATATTTTAGATTTTATTCCTCAGATAATTTTAGAAAATCTTTATAAAGTAACCCATTAATTGTTATTTGAAAATAGTACCGTCAATCGATAAAATCGAAATAATTTTTGTAAAAGTGTGTGCATATGATATAAGGAACACTTTCAATTAGGAGTAGAATTTCAGTTTCGGTATACTCGTTTAGTATTTTTAATACTCGTATTCAGAAGTAGAACTACAGTATTATGCTCAAAAGTGTCCAGACCGAATGTTTCGGAATCAAATAAGTAAACCTCATTTCAAATACCTGAAATGTATACTACATTGCGTTTTTTCCAGTCATGCAAGCATTAGTGTAAGTTGTGTTTAGTGTAGACAAAAACAAACAAACCATTTGAATTTCAAGAACATGTTATGTACAGTACATTTCAACTTACTGACACTTTTTTTTCTACCTAGTATCAACGCAGCGCTGCATTTCTGAATCTAAGTATCAAGATTTTTTCAGGCAGTAGCACTAAACACCCGGGAGAAGATTTCATCTAAACACTAGAACACACGGTCATCTTGAACAAGAAGGTGAACACCTAAAGGTGAACAAGAAGGTTCGCATCCAAGGTTTGCACCAGTAGGCGCAAGCACGCAGATTTTGGGTTGGATTTTTTCAATAAAACCCACTCGAAAAAAAAAAAAAAAAACCGCCCAGGTTTTATTCAAGTGGATTTTTGTTTCTTAGAAAATAAAATTATTTTGTTTGAATTAATATTTTATAATTAAAGTATTTGGTATCCAGATACTAAGTTCTTTATTGTCTGGTAGCTATACATGCAAAGTCATCTGTTACACCAATTTGAGGTCTGCCATTGTAAATAATATATTTACAGCATGTGGAAGGGTGGGGTGTATGTTTAAAAAACCATGCCTTGTTTAGAATGTAATATTCACCTACCTCAGAAATAAATATATTAAAATAATGTTATGTTGGTTCTGTGTGTACTTCATCTAGCAATTCAGTGTCTGTCGCCAACTACGCAGTTTATAACCCGCAGAACGTTTCCGAAGCTAAAGATGTTGAAGGCACTGCCTTTAACACTGATGGTGTGACAGCTGTGCTACCTCCACTCAAGGTAGGTGTGATTCTAAAACACGGGCAATACTTGGTTGATTTGAAATACACGGCTCCACATCATCAACACACTCACTATTCAGCTCAAGGGCTATTTATTGATGAACTAAATCTTCTCATTACACATTTAGAAAGATGAACACCGATTCTTTCTTCCTTCCCAGAAATTTCACCCAGACAATGTTTACACTTAACTTTACTACTGCTATCAATTTTCAACACTTCAGTCCATTTTGTTGCACTTTTACTTCCTGAATTAGTTACAAGAGGCATTGTAGTTACGACTAACCAGAGTACAACACGCTAAACCAAAAATATGGCACTAACTTCAGAACCTCATGATCCAACAGACTAAACTGGTGTATTTTGCTGCTGATTAGAGTATAGAATAGCAAAAGGAAGGGGTGATGAAAAATTATAACTATGGGAACTTAATTCATTTTACTGCAAAAAAGGAAATATAAGATGACCAATGACTAGGGACTCTTGTTTTTCGCGAATTGAATTTTGCCCACTATATTTCATTGCCTTACGTACACACCTGCAATTCTACTTCACTGTTATTGGCAGCGTGTCAATGTGAAGAGCCGTATCTCATTTGACTGAGCCAATTACAACAACATTCCTGCGACACCACACGCCTGTGATTTGCCGGTAGAATACCAAGGCACGTCGCAGTTAAAACATCCAATCACTGACCACGAAGCAGAACTGCAGATGTGCACGTTAGACACCGAAACAAAGCGTGGCAAAATTATTTTCGCGAAAAACAAGGGTCTCTACCAATGACAAGAGGTACGTCAATTTCCTGGATTCATTCAGCAGTAGCCTAGATTTCTCAGTCCTGTACACGCACTGGACACAGTCGATTATTCATGGGCTTACAACCTTACAAGCGAGTAGCACGCGATAGCTCTGGGAATTATTTCCTTATCTACTACTGGCTTACGGTAGTCAAATGCGTTTCGTGACAGCCGCCAGCTCATCACACACGTGATTATGAAGTACACATTTTGGCGTTCAACCAGACCTGGAATGTATCTGCGAAATTGACGTACCTCTACCAATGACATATGAACCTAGCAACTTTGAGTGTCAATAGTGACTCACTTCTCCATTAAACCACTCCTCTTTTACTGATCACAGTCTAGGTTCAGTATTCATTAAAAATAAGAAGGATGTATTATGCTTGCATTGTAGTAATTGCTATGGATAAATGAAATAATCTACATAAGATAGGAGTTTCTTGGTGAAGAAATACTTGATAACATGTATAAAACGACTTTTAATTAATATTTTAAAATATAAATAATCCCAGGACAGTGCTGAAATTAGTTAATTGTTGCCAAAATGTTGTGTTAGAAAAAACTGACAATAGAACTTGGGACATTAACTACCTTTGTTTAAATCTCATTATTTTAAAGAAATGGACACATTTTCAAAATTTGTTTAAATGAGGATTAACCCAGCTTGTTCCGAAAAAAAAAAACCAAACTTATTACAAAAAAAACCAGCTTATTCAGAAAAAAAGTTGCTTTTTTTCTTTAGAAAAATTCGAGCTTTTTTCAACCCTGTTAACACCCCGTTGTATAAAAGTCCCATGAACGTACTGTACACACAATAGTACTTGCATGCTTTCTCGAATGTACCTATGTATGACATGTGACAACACAAGGCCTCAGGCTGTTTTCTACTCTAAAATAATAAATATCAGGATAAATTACCGTACGTAAATGTGCCAAAAAAAAAAAATAAACGAAATACTTGCACAAGAGGATGTATGAAAATTAGAACCGCCTCTAAACGATTGTAGCAAGAAAGCAATAGGTGGCGTGCACGCTACTTGAACAGGTACAAGGCAACCAATAACACTATTCAATTTGCCTTGAACAAGTACAACTTGTTCGAAACCGATCACTGTGTGTACTGCTTAAGAATACGTACGATCTCCTTGAAACTTGAAATTAACTACAAAGAAAAAGGAATGAACCTTTTTTTCTTCTTAATTATTGCTTATAAGTATACGTTGAGTTATGCCGATTTAATTCATGTTCCTTGTCAGTTTATAGCATGTTTTTTCTATTAGGAATGCAATTAAAATGTAATTATGTGTTTATATGCACTTGTGTATTGGTTTTGATATCCCGCTCTGTCAAATATATGAAGACATACAATATTTTCACACTGATTCATCCTTATGATAGAGAATAATTATTCCTGAAGGTGTTTATAAATGTTACCATGTTCGTTTTACGCTTAAAATTCCAGTATATAATTACAATAAACAATTTTATTTGTTGTAAATGTTTGCAAATTTGTTCTTACAAACGCATAATCAAATTTTATCGTAGTAATAATTAATTTCATAGCATCCGCAACAATTCGCTGTACAAATTAAAGCAATCATTTACCAGTATAGGTTTGCTTGTGTTTCTGCAAATGATTTCAATGAAGTTCTTTATAGCTAATATAGTAGGTATGGCTTTACAACTCGTAAAAGTGAGATAATTTAAATCAGGAATAAATCTGTGACCATCATTAATACATACGACCATTAATGCGTGGTCTGTCCCTTTGTGTTGAATTTTCCATTAAAAACCATAAGACATTTTCTCTGAAATATTTAAAAATTGTTTACTTAGAATTCTACACAAATAAAACAAGACATAGTGTACGTCATATTCAGTCTTTGATGAAAGAAATTAACTTACTACTGTAATTGACAACATTTTCAGCTGGCAGATAAAACAGTTATCATTTCGTGTATTTGTGATACATATTAAACGCATATGAAAACAAATAATTTCAATCTTAATAGGTAAAATTTTACTGCTCACAAATATACACAGAACAGTATTTTCAACTGCATTTTCAAAATTTCATTTGTTAAAGATTTTCTTTCATTACAAAAACGTTTCACGGGTTTAAAAGTTGAATAAGAATCTTCATTTTGAGAGATGCTATTCATGCACTACGGATAAAAGAGAATTATGGTAAATTAAATATTTTCAGAAATACGTTGTAAACTCGATGCGGTTTTTCCTGACGGCATAACAGCTCAATTTTCATGAAAAATCATGTTTATATAAGCACTACCTACCAGTTCATTCATTCTCGTTTCCTTACAATTGCGAATCATATTTTCTAAGCAAAGTTACTAAAAAAATAACGCACCATGTTCTTGCCTATAAGTCACAACTCGATCCAATTAAAAAGTTAAGAGAAAATTACCACTTAAATAAATCTCTCAATTCAGCTATTGTGTTTGAAATTAATATCCCCGAGTAAAAATATTACTTATTAATTAAGACGTGTTCTTTATTGGCCAGCAAAGTTTTAAATGACCTATCGGGATACTAGATAAATCTACCACATTACAGTTTCGGGAAGAAACTGAAGTCTTTTCTGCTACAGAATCAGTTTAAATAGACAATACTTACGAGAGCCATTGAATAATTATAACAAATATTATTATCATTTCTTCGTATTTATATTTCGAAGTTTAGTTTAATATTTGACGTATGCTTACTAAAAATATTGTACTAGTGATGAACATGATGATTCATCGCGGGAAAACTTGATTGTTCGTTGCATCTCAACGTACATTTTGCATGCAATAAAATTACTGGCCTTTGAATGTACGTGGAGCTGTTATCCTACATGAATGAGCCAATAAGTCAATCATAGATGTGGCAAGAAGCTACAGTGTTTTCAAGGATATGTTGGAACAAAGCATTTTCGCCGTGTACCAGCATCTCTAACTATTGATAAGTTTTATTTGTTTAACTTAATAACTACTTCAAATTTCAAAATCGTGTAATGTTGCCGGTAATTATTAGCTTAATGTAGTGTTGGTGTCATATTATTTTAATATTGATTATTAATATTGGTTCAGTAACGTTAAGTTAATAGTTGTATAAAAACATGTACCAACTGTAAACCATCCTAAAGCTGAATTTGGACGTTATAAAATAAACAATAAATTAAAATTCATGGCTTCTTCTCCCGTACAATTTTTCATTTTCGTGACAGTGCGTGATTTTTTTTTTTTTTTCGTTTTAACAAATCTATTTAACAAATTTAAATATTGCCTTACAAACATATTGCCACAGTAAACAGTGGCTTATGCCACTCTAGTTATCATTATACTGATATAAATACTTTTTTGACGTACTAGTAAATAAGACCGTCATACGCACGATTTTTTTGTAGTTCTATCCATTCCATACATTTATATTTCAGTGGTTCTAAAATAAAAACAAACTTCAAAGGCGTCCTTGAAATTACTACTACTTCAGAATTTTCCTCTTCTCTTTAATCTCACGACACAGTTTCATGCCAGGGTACAGTTATGTTGGCAGCTGAAATTACATTTTCTTCAAGGTTTTCAGTTTATGAATATTAAGTGCAGTTCCCCGCTGGTGTTACTCTAATTGCAGAGTCGCACTTGCCGCTCGTTTGATCGATCTATGCAGTGCTGACATGACAGCTGTCAGCACGATAGTTATTTCCGAGACGCCGCCGTTGTACGAGCTGCTCATTAACGTTGTTAACGCCTTCGCTTTCAACACTTCGTTACGCTGCTCTTACAGAACATCGTCTGAAAGAAAAGTCGCCGACTTGCTGTCTTCATTAAGGCAATGCTCTGGTACTGTGTTTATCATAGTTATTTCTTTAAGGTGAAACGACAGCAGACATCGCAAATATATTTGACAGTTTTGTTCAAAATGCTTTTAGCAGTAATAACTAAATTTTCAAAACCAGAAATTATAATTTAATTAATCACATAGTTAGCTAAAACTTTATTATTTAATGTCTTGAAAAATTAGCAATCGTGATGAAACCCATTTTTAATAAAACTGCCATACCTATTTTTATATATTATCTCGTATACGCTTAAAAATTACTATCGCAAAAATAGGGGATCACGTCGTACAGAGGGCATGGTACAAAATTTAGCGAGGAGCCCGCGGTGGCCGAATAGCGGCCGACTTAGATACGAGGGGTTCTGGGTTCGATTCCCAGGTCTGGCTGGGAGTAAAATTTGTGTTCGTCCGTTTGAGTCATTTCAATTGTCAGAGTCAACCAACCTGTCACAACTGGGGATTTGTCTAGTAATAAATTTTCAAAGGGGGGATGCTTGGCTCGTTGGCGATGTTGAGACCTCGCCAAGGAGCCTAACATTTTAATTTTAAAAATAGTCAGACCATTTGCCTCCCACCAAGGCGATTCGGGTTAGAATCCCGGCGGGGTCGGACCACGGATTTTCGCATGTGGGAATAGTGCCAAGACGACACTAAGCGCTGACCAAAATCTCTCACTCACTCATAATTTAGCGCTAATAGCATCAGTTTACAATTGTAGGTTCCTCGAAGCCACACTTCAAAAATTAAACAGCAATACTTTAGTAAATAGTTTTGGCCAACTTTACGGGCAAAAAATATTTCTGGTAACGTATTTCTGAAGGACAGCCTCCAACTCTGGAATCTCTTACATTTAGTTGCGACACAGGAAATCACGTTTAAAAAGTGCATCATTCTGGGTACATACTTGCTCATAAAGTTGAAAAATTATATTAACTAGGATTGTTATAAAACAACTGTATATTTTATGTGTGCGAATGCGTCGTTTATACTAACGAGTTGTCGATTGAAAAAAGGATATGACAACATGCTTTAATAAATAAAACAAAATAATGTTATTGCATTGTTGATGTAATGTGATTGTGTTCAGTTAATATGTTTCGCTCTTTGGATAAAAATCAACGAAACTTATGTAAGTATTAATTTTGATAATGAACGACAGTATTTTTACTGCACGATTCTTGATTTATTTTCATCACAAGCAAACTATGTATTACTAACTTCAAAGGAAAAGTCTTGCATGATTTGACAAAAAATTACTTACATCGTTATTTTTTAATCAAACTAAATTTTAATAACTAGTCTTAGGATGTTTATATACAATTTCAAAAATTCAGATAGCACAGTGTTTACACAAACTGATATTGTCAGACTTCGCATAAAGTGTTTCTGTTACTTTCGTTATACCTAATTTACTTTCAGCAACTCGTGTTAAGACTAACGAAACTTGTTTATCATACAAAAAAATAATAAGTAACCAATAAATACTACAAAACCAACTTTCCTCTAAGTTGATGGTAATAACTGTGATGAAGTTCTTATACAGTTACATGATAAGTAGGGCTTTACTTTTCCGCGTCAGCGAGTTCATGAGAAAAAAAACAGGAACTAATAGAGGTATCACTGAGAGGTACCGAATTCTCAGGCTACAAAACTCACTCAGACTCAAACCTACAACCAGTTTTACCATAAACCGATGTATAACTATTAGCGTGATCCAATTTGACTGGACGCACGACAACTATGATTAGGCGCATCTGAATTTCACGGGAATATTTTCTCCCCAAATTGTGTAAATTACTATGTTTAGAGTAACAACTCAATCCGGATTGAACAAGGAGTGGACTGAATAGTTCTGATTCAAATTTTACTATAAACACGTTCCTACTGGACAGAAGTAGGAGTGGAGTAACTAATCCAACCCAGTCGTCGAGGTGGACTGGTGTGTAGACTCCGGATTGAAACGTTTACTTTAAACACTCATCGGACTGAACTGAACGAAGACGAAGCGATCGCCATATTGAACTGTTTCTTTGGTTATGTAAGATGTAAGAATCGTCCTGGGCTAGCTAAATTACACTGGTTTATGTTACAAATTAATGGGAATTGACAAATAAATCAAAATAAATATTCCGACGAATAAATTCAAACAAACTATATAGCAAATATTAACTTCTTGCTGTTTTTAAGAAACTTGTCATGTTCAATTTTTGTTAAGAGATGTCTCTAAGACACAGATTCAGTCCATGTTTACATATTGATATGGATTGAAAATTCTGCTATAAACACATTTCTGTCCACTTTCACTCGCTCCACGTTGAATCCAGTCCAAGTTCAGTCCAGTCCGGAATTTTACCATAAAAGCACTAATTTCCTAGCGCGCACATCTTTGTGTAGAGGCGTCACTTATATTTGACTGTGCCAATCAGAAGAAGGTCCCTGCGTCACCATACGTCTGTGTGAAAGCTGGGTAGAACCCCAGCCAATCACGAACTACTAGACATAGCTGCAGATGTGTACAGGAAGCTTTGAAATAAGCTGGTTGATAACAGAGAATTTGGTCGGCACTTAACATCAAGGATCTAGGTCTATAGTGCTGGTGAGTGGGGACATAGTGATGTAGCCGGGGGCGAAGGTGGGACGTGAGATGCCCGAGAAAATCCGCCAATCATCAGACACGGTTCTTACATGCGGAAATCCGGGGACATACTCCAACGGGATTTGCCTTGGTAGAAGACAAGTGCTCTATGCACTGCACCAGCCGTGGTCCTGAACAAGCTGGTGCTGAACTATTTTCCGCAAAAATCAGTATCACTAACTATGGCGCAACGCTATTGAACGTCATTCGCCTGTAAGAAGAACGTAACCCGTGCCACAAAACCTCCATCCTGATCACAGAAAGTGCAGGACACTACACTGCTACTAACAGTGACATATGCTGGGAAGTATTTTTTTTTTTTAGATTTTTTTTAGTAACTTTGCTATAATATTCTTTTTATGCACTTCATTTTATAGAATAAACACAATGCATTTGTTTTCGCTTCGTTGTGATTTTGACAATGTCTACTTTTAATACAATTTTTTTCGCTCCACTTAGTGTATGTATGACAGCAACTTATACTTACACTGTTCTTGAGCAACGTAACCACGACTTTTTCAATTAGACGCTCTCGTGGTTTATTGTACGCTGTAAAACGTTTTTCGGGCTACTGTTTGAAACCCTCGAGCAGAAATTTTGCCCTACCAGACTAACCTCGTGGCTAACTTATGTATTCGTAAGCTTATGTAGCATAGTAACACATCAACCGTAAGGCTGCCGCCTTGCTGGCACTAATTGCGTTCAGCGTGTTCGGAGTTATGATTTTAATCAGAGATCAGTTAACATGTTTATCTACGAGAAGAAATAACATTTTATACTACTTGTGAATGTGACTTAAAATACCACGCACATTGGAAGTATTATTTTAAAGCCCTCAAATTAGGCTAAAGCTGCTTTTACAGGCTGTTGTTTCTCAAGATATGTGAACCTGATTCGTTCGAAATTTAGTTCTACAATTAAATTGGGGACCTAAATTCGAAATCATTCTAACACGAAAATGTATGAAATTTTATTGAAAAGTAATTTTTTTTCAGGTGCAATTATAGATTATGTATCGTAAATATGTGACTAATTAAAATACAATATTTTTACTCCTGTTAATATCACATTTCAAACAGAAATGAATGCACACAGTAAATATATTATATTTATGTTAATACTTAAAATTTTGAGATAGCATTGTTTGGAATTCAGGTTCCCAATTGCACTCCACGCAACGACCAGTTAAAGAAAAAAAAGAGTCGCTGCTAAAAATCCACCGTAAAAACGTTACTGCAGGAACACTTGCGCGCGAGTTTAAGGGCCGTATCTATAAACTGCTTTCGAATGACAACCAACTGCTCACCAATGCTTTCTCTATGGAGATAGCAGTTGGTTGTCATTCGAAAGTCATTTATAGATACGGCCCTTAGACTTTCGGCGTAAATAGAAACGATATCACAACGCAGGTACCGGCCCGCCTCGATCGTAGCGCGTCGACGATTTTCGCCTCGCACACGCTAACAGAACCTTCACCAGGCGGCCGCCTTATGGGAAGGTGTTTGCGAGAAAACATCGCCGTCGTGCGACTGAGTTTTACAATTTGCTTTCTGAGTTATACTTTCTCCGTGTATAAACAAGAGCGTAACAGCTACGCAACTGTCCGATGTTATAAGGCGCCCGCCTACCCGCCGTGTGTGTGTGTGTGTGTGTGTGAGAGAGAGAGAGAGAGAGAGAGAGAGAGAGAGAGAGAGAGAGAGAGTGAGTGAGGCACGACGCCAAGGGCGATGCTGACCGGTTCATCTGGCGCAGTTATCATTTCAAGGTAAACCTTCCGTTATCAGGCGAAGTACAGTGGACACAGTGTCCAAAATATTCCAAATATTGAATAAAATATAGATATAAAGTAACATACAAAAATTTACTACTGCCGTCGCATTTAGCAACTACTAAACAAAAGTATAAAATATTTAGGAGTATTTTGAATTTTGCCGTTCTTAAATATCTGCATTGTGTGCCAGGACAGGGAAGTCTTTGTCCAGCTTCACAAAGTGGGCTAGGTTGCGAGGTTTACGCCGTGCCCGCTATATGTCTCACCTCTGTACGCATAACTGTATGGCGGTTGTTTACCCTATCCACACGCCTCATTGTATATGCCACACTTTTTAAATTGTATTTTCAATACGTTACGTTTTTTAAATGTTTGAATCAAAATACATTTCGATGTGGGTAAATTGCGGAAGTTTCGAGAGTAAGTTGCCACGTCTACTGGTTTACGTTTCACGTTAATCCTAATACAGATTGGAAATAGCAATGTTAAAAGTTTATCACAGGGAAATTTTTTGCCACTTGAGCGCTGGTATCGGAAAGTTGTTTACACTGACCAATCACAAAGCTTCTGCGATATCTATAATAAGTTGATATTTTGAAAGCCGAAATTGGTTTGTTTTTCTGTTTAAGATTTAACTAAACGACTTCTCTCTTTGCCAAAACTAGTTAAATCGAATTTTTCAACGGTTTCGTATTTCAGTAGACACTCTACCGATAGCTACGCGGCTACGCGGCTAGCGGCTGAATTTCTAAATGCAGCCCAACTCTCATATCATAGAATACGTTTCCTTTCTAACCTGTTGTAGAAGATCTCTTACCTGTGATATTAATTCTATTAAGTACAGAGGAGCATATTCAAGTTGCTATTATTGTAACAATGCCGTTAGGGACAAATCTCTAAGCATGTGCCTGCCTACCTTACTCCAGAAAGTTACTTTTTATAAAAGCTCTAGAAGATATTGTGTACCAACAAGTGACTAGGCAAGAAGTGTTTTTGTATCTGCATAATATTTTTACATATATAAACAATCGAAAGACTGTTGGTTCGTAAGTTAGAGATGGGTTGTAATTAGTTACGTCCGATTAGTGTCGCATATTTATTTCACAGTATTTTACTCACTGTTTCCTGTTAAACATGGTACCTTGATTAAATACATGCCAGAAAGCAGTTATCTTGGCAATGCTGCGTGATGGATTACCTGTCGTAAGAGCATGATGAATTACCTTTCCTATTACGGTCACTTTGAGAGGAATAATTTTCCTGAGTTTCTCATAATGAAAGCGGTTTTACAGTTTACTGGATGTCAAAACCATTGCGTTTTAACGTTACGAGTGTTCCGTGTGCCAATAGTAAATTCTAAAATATTTGCATTTTAATGTTTTCACAAAATTTTTAAAGGATTTTTGTTAGGGAAACGAATTCTGACATTACGTAAGTCATTGTTTTATTATTGTTTACGTTTGTGCACTCCATAGTTTGTTTTCACACCTCGATAGTTATTTCGCTACGATTGTAACAACTGAAAAAAAACAGCTATAACATTGTTTTAAAGATGTTACTTAGTTACGCGAAGAAATTATTTCTATGTAAAATTATTTCAAACGAAAAAAAAAAATGACCCCAAAACTATGTGTGAGTGTGTTTAAGTGTGTATATGTATGTATAGAACGTGTTTCAGAAACATGTGACTAATTTTTGCCAGGGATAGTTAACGTGAAAAGAAGAACTTTGATATGCGAAACCGACGAAACATTACAAATATTCAGACCTGTAGAAGTCCTTGACAGTGAAGTGTCCAAAAAGTGAACACCGGAAAGCAAATTGTGAAATTATGAAAAGTACTGTACCTGCGTTAGAGGAACAAAATGTGTGTGTGAAGTAAGTAAACTGAAGTCTGTGACAGAACGAAATTATGGAGCGTCGTACACACCTCCTTCATGTGAAAAATAGCAGTTTAACCCTGTTATTGCAGAGAATGTGGTTACTGGGACCAAAAAGTAATGTTTCATCAAATAGTAACTAGTTTCTTGTTGCAATTGTGTTGGTGTGTGTATGTATGTGTTGACGTGCGTATATATGTGTATATGTAAATACACACACAGTGAAACCCGTCCACAACGGAAATCGGTGGGATAAAGCAATTATTATACTGTTTCGGCAGATTTCCTTTTTAGACCGATGAAGTATTAGTAAAAAAAATCAAAAAACAATATCAGTTAAAATTTTAAATGAAAAAAAAAGGAGCAATAATGTGCTGTACTATATTTTACATTTGTTCAGAGATAACCTCAACAAAACAAACACTTCTACAGAGTCCTACAAATCGTAATAATATTCATAAGTGTGACATTGACAGCGACTAATAACTCCACCTAAAGAGTACTTAGCTAGTCAAATTCAGAAAAATAAATGAAATACAAGTGGAGAGCAACATTTCAACAAAAGTTCTTTTAAAAATGATTCGAGTTTTGGCTGCGGCCTAAAAGTAGCCCAAACCTTGTAACACAACCTAGCTACCTCTTGTAAACGATAGCCCTGGTTGCGTGACCCACTAAACCTAGCTAGCTCTAGTAGAGTAATTTTCGTGTCTTTTAAAAACAGTGTCAGTTGTTAACGAAATTTTTATTTGCCATTTTTCCTTCATATAATGAAGTGTTTTCACTACAGTTCGTGGATGGGATTTGAACACTAGCCAGCGTACAGGAGTGCTACGCAGGAATATGCAGATCGTTTCAGTATCAGGGCTGCTCTGGAATTCCTGCGACCCTACAAACACAGTTAACTACTCCACAAGTTACCAACTGGCCGCAGTCACCCATATTTCGTAGCTGGGTTCCGGGTAAACACAGCCTATCTGCTGTACATTACGCCTATTCTTCAACCGAGAGAGACAGAGAGAGGCAAGTACATATGCAAAGAGACAAAGATAGACACAGAGATAGATAGAGAGATAGAGAGACAGGGAGCTAGACAGAGAGAATGACAGACAGAGACAGAGATACAGAGAGAGAGAGACACATACAGAGAGAGATATACAGAGAGATACAGATACCGAGAGAGGCAGATACAGGTAGAGAAATATTCAGATACAGGTAGAGAGAGATATTCAAATACAGGTAGAGAGAAATTCAAATACAGGTAGAGAGAGATTCAAAAAGAGGTTTAGAGAGACATAGATATTGGTAGAGAGAGCTACAGACAGAGAGACATATAGAGAGAGATAAGGATAGAAAGAAACATACAGAGAGACAAGCAGAGCAAGATAGACAGACAATTAGAGATATACACATAGAAATAGATACAGATAGAGAGACATACAGATACCGAGATATACAGATAGAGAGAGGCAGACAGATACAGACAAATAGAAGCGGAGAGAGACATATAGAGAGAAAGACAGAGAGACAGATAGTGAGAGACAGAGAGAGACATATACATAGAGACATATACATAGAGAGAGAGAGACAGAAATAGATACATAAAGCGACAGAGACACAAAGACACAGAAAGAGACACAGACAGACAGATACAAGGATAGCCAGAGACAGAGATAGACAGAGAAGCAAGCAGATACAGAGAGACAGATACAAAGTGCGAAACATAGAGACAATAAAATACAGAGAAACAAAAGAGAGAGAGACACACATAGAGGCGGAGACAGAGAATGTCAGAGAGAAAGAGAGGATATCTGGCCGGGGTTGTTGACTTAACAGGAAAGCCAAACACGTTGTCCAACACTACACCTGCCCACTAAAGTCTGTGTGCAGAGAACGCACTCACAGTCCATCACGTAAGGAAACGATGCATGCCTTGTAAACGCACATCCTGGCGACGCGCCCACGCAGCTAGAAGCCTTCCTACCGTTCAGAGACGAAGAAGACGCTTGACTCCTGGTCAGCAGCCTCTTCCAGACGGAGAACCATTTTGATATGAACACGCCGAGCTGCGTGTCTCCGTTAGGGGTCTGCGGTACCACTGATTTAAATATCGATTTAAATGTCAATTGTGTAGTCGATATTTTCGTGATAGCGATAATATCCTATACGTATATCGGTACAATGACAACAGTTTCTTATGCATATCAATGTTTCGATATAAATTTTCTGACTATTTTTCGATACCATAGATTTCACGATATCGTCAGTTTTTTCAGCATAGGTTAATCTATAACTTTGATTAACAGCCTTAACGTGATTAAAATTAATTAAATATGTGGTTAATCTAATATATCCCATCAAGAGAGATACGTTTTCTAAAACTTCGGTATAAATGTCGGTAATATTTAACTATAAACTTGGGAAAATCACAAATTTTAAAACTACGTTTCGAAAGACAATCAAATCAATGTTCCTATTCTGTTTCACTGGTTACCACACCATGTGTGTTATCATGTAAATCTGACAAATGTACAGTGTATTTCTTCTTCGACCATCTCTGGTGTAGATTTTTATTTTGCGCATTTTCCATGAGTGTGAAATTATGATTTTACTGTTAAAGGTTTTTTTTTCTCGAATTTTTAGCACTATTTCTGCCATCCTTTCGTTTCCTCAATTTCGAAGTTAACGTGTTCAATGTCGATATAGTCAATTTCGATCATATCGTCAATTTCTATTATATCCACCATTTCGAAACACCGGTAGCTTATATAATATCGTAATACGGATATACCGAGAAACATAAATTTTGAAATGGGCCAAATTTTTTCAATTTTGCCACCTGTGTTTACAGGTATATACCGAAATATATAACAGCGCTTTAGAACACTTATATATTTATATAATTACAATTTCGATTGCAGAGTTTTCAAATCAGAGTTGTATAGTGACAGAGGATCCATATAAGCCCGAACGAATTTTCTACGATGCAACATATTTCCATAATTTCTGTTGACTGTGACAACGCTATGTATTTTCTTGCTCTGTCACGGCGACCGGTGTAGTACATGTACACGCCGCCTCAGGTAAACAAAAATGAAAATGTTTCTCGTACCCGTGTTCTTTCGCCATGTTTGTTTTTGTCTTTGCCCAAGGCTGCGTGTCTGAATAACGACTTCAGAGCAAGTTTAAGCTTAATTTACATATATACAATGTTATTGATCTGTTTTAATTCCTAAGCAGTATTAATTTGTAACAATACCGGCAAATGTAGATACTTTTAACTGCAAGTGTAACATTGACAGACTCGAGATATTTGTTTTGCGACAATTAATGAAGAAATAAATACCGTAAGCGTAAGTAACTTTCGGACATTACAAAAATAATTTTTCGCAGTTTGGTAGCCCTGAATAAAGAAATTTACTTGCAATAAATCCTGAATAATTGACTCGATGACAATATTTACTCAAATTTGACAACTATGGAAATTAAAAATAGTATAAAATGGTCCCAAAGTCACCCCACGTATCTAAAGTCACCCTGCTTATGGTAAATATAGTAAAGTATTTAAACCCTTAAGTTCGATCCATTCAAGTGAAGTTTGCCGTTTCTTCGCCAAATTACACCAACTTAAATATTTTTAGTCAGTCGATGTTAATTACACCTGCAGTCAATGTACCTACAGTTGACGGTACTTTAAATTCTAATTTTCAATTCCTTTGCAAGGTACGTTAGCTGCCGAGATTATTACAAACAAAAAACAGAACAATTCTTACTTTTGTTACTAGTAGGACTTGTACACAAGAAGAGCTGAAGTTTAACTGCTAGGACGTGGCGTGAATTTTTGTTTCAAAACATGACATCTAATCCCATAGCGGAACTCGAGCTAACGACCAAGCAGATGGGCTTTACACTGTGCTATCGCCTTCAAATCACTTTCGTGGAAGGGAAGAGTAACTCCTATAACGATTTCGGGTGCGAAGATAACCCATTTGTCTGAGCCTCTGGGATTGTTTGAGGATAACTTGGAGGAAGATTGTGAAACTTCTGCTTTCCTTGGTTCGTCAGCGCAGCGCGATCCACACCTCACACAGATTCAGATTTCACACACGGAAGCAAACTTAACAAACTTGCACATCAACTTCAAGCTGATGTTTGAAACTTTCTCTCCTCTACTATTTCCCTTTCTCTTTATTTTTTTACAAGTCCTTCAATGAGGCTGAATTTTCCGTCTATATCTGTGGGTTCCCCGACAATTTATGTATGCTAAATTTAAATATTCTAGTTTATTAATATAAAAAATATTAAATGAAAAATGTTAATATATATCAGAATCAGCATTCAAAGGAATTTTGAATTTAGTTATTTTAAGCTAGGGTAGAAATACAAGTATTCACAATCTGAAGAGAAAGAAACTTTAGTTTATCTTTAGTAGTACTGGCTGATAAATACGACTTTATTAAACCGGGAAATAAATAAGATTAATTTATTCACAGTCACATTTACGGCAGCCGAACAAGGGGTAGCTGACACCATTTAACCCTTGTAACGATAACAGCCGTGAGACGAAGCTGTAAAATATGTATGTATTGTGTGTAATTTAGATCAATAACTATATAGGTATCATCGACAACGTACCCAACACAGGTACAAACATATTTCAGAGTTCCAGACAAGCTGAGTTGTCAGTCTACAATAACCAGGACCTTCCACAGAGCCCATCATGGTATAGGGATGAAATAAACGCATAAATCATGACGACACCGGAGTCTACCAACATAGTAGAAGAGTGTTACATCCGGTTGACTGTGTAACAAAAGTACAGTTATATAATATTTTTAAAAATAAAAAAATAGTGATGTGTTTAAAAATTTTAACCAATACAGCTGTAAAGTTTTATTTGGAAAATTGATCATATGTAATAGTGAGGTAAGAGGACTTTACGGCAATTAAACAACGAGGTCTTTAAAGCCGTTGAGGGTAATGTGAGGGACACCTTCGTTTTAACCTACTACGCTACGCCGCCGGTCGGTCAGATGACGTAATTGTCTTAGTTACTTTACCAAACACGCTCATTTCCAAGCACATAGTCTAGATTTATGAACACAACTTTCGAAAATTGAAAATTTCAATTTTGGTATGTTTTCAGCCGCGTGATGCACGAAAATTGAAACATTCAGGAAATACTGATTTTAAAATGGCTAGTATGAAACACCTACGATGTTTTTCGAGAAACTGAAAGATATTTTTCAGTGTGACCACATTTGAAAAAAAAAATGATTTCAATACTAGTAAGTTGATACCGTGACACAATAGGAAATCTGACTATGGATAAACATAGTGTGCTAAAAATTAACACAGCGTGACGACTCTTGATACTACTTGATTTGTTCTATGGCTCTCTACTTGGACCACTGCGACCTTGCAGAGCATTGGTGTAGGAATTGGTAATAATATTGTAACCAAGGGTGCAATACCGTGTGACCAAATTGAGCTGGGCCATACAACGTTGTTATACGCTGTGAATTTTTTTTAAGTTTGGTATTTCAGTTGGTTTTAGTGGCGTACATAAAACCGTAAAAAGCAGATTTTAACGTTTACGAGTCATTACGCAAAAACTATGAGATACAAACATTTCCTAAGAGAAATATTTAGTCATAATTTATGTCTAAAATAAGAATAAAAATATCTTGTACAAATATAAAAATAAAAAACATGTTGATTGTTGTAGCCGGACCCTTAAGAGCCCTATCCTACTTACCGCATTAACATTGTTGCAGTGTGTTAGGAGAAGGTTTTTTAAGAAATAATACTAAAGGTGTGTTCGATACCTTTACGTACGAAACGAAAATATATTCAAAACTACGCTTCTTTATCTTGTGTGTATAGATATACTTAGAAGCATGGTTTCTGGGCACGTCAAAATGGCTAAAAACAGCTATTTTCAGACTTCCCTCAAGTAAAGAATACCAACCGGGATCTTTAACGTACGCGCGCACTACGACGTCACGGCAAGGACGGACGGCCGTCACAGAAAAATACAAAAATATTTAATGTGTAGCGTAATAGAAGTGCGCGCACCACGACTGTCCAAAAATTCGTGCCGTCCGAAACCGCCGGTACCGCCGGGTGAACCGGAATATTTCCAGACTTCCCGTCCGTAAAGTCCGTCTGTCCGTCCTTGCCGTGACGCCATAGCGCGTGCGCACCTTACGAAAAATAAAGAAACACGCGCTGGACTTCACTTCGCACTTTTCGTAAATAAGAAAGTAAGGTCACCGCATAAAGTCCAAAGGAAAACGTCCACGACCAAAACATCGCTCCCCGCGCATAAAGGTTCTTGACGCACGAGCCACGGTAGCCCTTATCGTCTTTCTGTTTCCGTACTTCAAACACGTCATCTGGCGCCTGCTGTATAAGGCTTTTAAATTAAAAATTAAAATACTAAAAATTATAACTACAACGGGTTTTTTGTAAGTAGACGATTCGCTGTGAACAACGACTCCATGACTTAATGACAAAGAAGAGGAGGAGGAGGAGGAGGAGGAGGAGGAGGAGGTAGAGAATCAGAGCTTTTGCACTTATTCGTGAGAACAAGAGCTAATGTGCCACGCAAAATGTACACTTTCGTGCACCTTCCCCCCCCCCCCCGTGATGGTAAGTTCCTACATTAATGACGTCACCTGTAATGTGCAGACTTTAATTTAAACATTTGGTCATTCTAAATGTAATCGTAGTAGCGAAACTCTCAATGTGGTGAATATAAACCTTTGTTAAGTTTTCTTAATTTAAGTTCTTTCTTCATGTCCCTGTGTGTTTGATGTATATCGTGAGCGTTTACGTGGCATTAATGTGTTCGATATGTATGTGTGTGTGTGTGTGTGTGTGTGTGTGTGTGTGTGTGTGTGTGTATATATATATATATATATATATATATATATATATATATATATATATATATATATAATCGTCTTAATTCTTGACAGTTAAAAAAATATGTAACGTGGTGAGAAACGTAGGTCAGTGCATCTGAAAAAGCTATACAATATAATGTGTAAAAATCATCTTCCTTAAATCGTAATATTGTAATACATTCATCCTAAATATCCTGTTACCAATAAAAAACACGACAATTTCTTGCTAGCCCAATTTTCATTATTTGGAAATTTCTACGGAGTGGTTCTATTCATATCATTCTTTACTGACCACGGGAAGTCGAATGGTTATTGTGTCTTGTAAACATAAAATTAGTAAACGTCTAAAGCGCAAAAAAAAAATTGTTTATGACAGCAAATAGTGGGCTTATTTTAGCTTGTTAATCATTTTAAAAAACTTCCCTGCTATGCATACATTAAAAAGAGACAACATGAGAGTACATTAGTGCAACTAGTGTACGATATAATTTTTCAAGACAAATATTTGTCTTTAAAGTCATAATTTGAAGTTGTACAGTCACGCACTTACTGAATTTCGGAAGCAGATTTATTTTGTCACCTGCGTTACCCAGTAGTCCACGAATAATAAAAAAACATTCAACAAATAATACTGGTGTCCGTATTTCTTTTGTGATTCTTGAAGACGTGCCAAAATCGTTACTTGGTAACGGTTCGTGGAACAAGAAGAGTTTTCAAGACGTGGAGAAGTTTTAGTGAATAATTCAAAAAAGATAGCTGCATTTCTTTCTCGTCTGCAAGTTCGTTGTAAATTTCCGAGCCAAGTGCACACGTAACAAATTTACTGTCTAGGAAGTTCTGCAAAGAACTAGTAGCCTACTTTCATTCTCCCCTGGATTTACGTGTGAACGGTTTAAAAACAAAATTATAAACTCCTACGCTTTACAGTTTCCCTTCCAAATGTCCATATTATCACGCGCATGAAATTAAAATTTATTGTTTTTCAAATCGTGTGATTTTATGTGCTACTCACATCAGTTGCAATAAGGAAATGTAAACTTTTAGTTAGTTATATTGTATTCTTATGATATTCAAACAAATAATTTTTACATGTAATTACTTTAAGATAAAGCTCCGGATGCACTAGGATTCGAATTTCCATTCTTGCGCTTAGTAACCGCCCAACTTGCCCTTATAAAATCTTGATCACGGCACTAAGTCCTGTTTTGTTAGTATATATCAAATGTGCAGATTAAGGACATTATTGTCTTAGTTTTGAATCATCCATTAAAATTAATTTTCACACTGTTCCAGAAAGGTTTTTTTTTTTAATGTTTATATGTTATTGTGTGATCAAATATCAAAAGTTGTTTAAATATTTTCCCGTGATTTACGCGTTACTTTCAAAAGCGTCAAATTAAAAAAAAAATTACTGTATTTATTACACGAGTATATTTGGTTTGTTTTGAAATATAATCTTCATTTCCGGAATAAAATGTCAGGAGTGACGCTGCGAGTATAGCTGGTTGTGTTTGGTTAGTCGCATTTTGAAGTCGAACAACCGAGAGTCGAGTAACGCACGACTGTAGACTGTAGAATGCATGACTGATTCGTTGTGAAAGCCAACACATAGATACGTACTCAATATCCGACTGTCATTGGCCAACTGCAGCTCTGCCGAAGGCTCAGTCTGAGAGGTCCCTTAGTGCGCTACGAACTGAACTATCGAATGTACAACAAACTATTGAAAAGTATCCATTATACTATAAGTAGAGCCCACGATTTCTGGTTGAAATATTTCTGCAACAATTTGTTTTAATGTATTATGAGCACATATGCAGCTCTGCTTCAGGCCTCGCTCTTTAATTTTGCAACGGTTTCGAAAACATTCTTTTAAACGCAAATTAATACAAATATCAAAAATTCATTCTGGCAGTTTTGACAATTATATATCATCGTTTGTACCTTAATTTTTATGTCGCAGTACACCGAACGGATTTTTTAAACTTTTGTCCTTGAAATAGCACATATGTTGTCAAAAAAGCCAAAATGAAGCAAAATAATTTTTGCTAGCTAACGGTACATTATTTTTAAAACGCTCTGGCAAAAATGTTTATCGTATGACGGTACATGGTCTCAATTTTTTTTAAATCATTTGGTTAAAAAATATTGAAGTTATTTGCAATTGTTTGAAACAAATGAAATATCATGACCTTCATGGTCAGTGATTGGCTGTTTGTAACTCTCAGCGTCTCGGAATTCTACCAGCCAATCACGGACGGTGGTGTCGCAGTAACCGTGTCCTGATTGGCACAGTCATATGAGCCACGCCTCTGCAATAAAACATTCTGCCAACAACCATGAAGCAAAGATGCCGATGAACAAGTAAGACACGGAAACAAATTGCTGCATAATTCTTTTCACAAAAATACTGGGCTCTAACTATAAGCATATATCATACACGTTTTACGCGGAGTTGTACAGCCAAACAAATACAAATGACTTTTGCAAAACAATAACTGTCGGATTTTAGATTATAAAATCGTTGTATTTATGTCGTGTCGTGCTGCACTGCACACAACAGTGAGGTGTAGTTGTATAACTTCTAGTCTACCGTATTGTGGTAAGCCTATGTTCGTGTTTCATAATGATCATTATTTGCCCCGAATTAATACTTTCTCTGCTGAAATTACAAAATGATTGTGTTCAGCTAATCTGTACTTAAAATGTATTAATAAAAATAATAAATTCTCTGATTACTGTTGTGAAAATAATATTTATGGTATAATTTTTAATGTCTGTGTTACAAGTTGTTATTAAATGGGAGAATCGCTCAGATAGTACTGTGGGTTTAATTTAGGGTTAATTAGGGTTTAATGACTTTAAGACAGCTATGGTTAGTAGCGCATTTACCGTACTACACGTGTAGTGTGTGGTGCTTAACTAGCACGCTATGAAGACAATCGTGTCAAACACAAAATTAATTTGCCGAGCATTTTCTCGGGCTATTTTTTCTGCGCGTTGTCTGGCTGTCAGGGCTGTTTGATTCCATCACAACGTATAATGTTCATCTACTACACATGTTTCGCTGTCCCATTCACTGTAAGGGCTTTTTCCTTATTTTTTTTTTCATACCGGGGCCAATAACTCAAAAAATGTTTCTGATCAAAAGCTTTGAAGAAATTTGAGACAATGTGCAGTCACACAATGCACAATACTGTGGATACGTTTTTAAAAATAATGTACCATTCGTTATCATAAAAATATTTTGCTTCATTGTGGCTTCTTTTCACGACCAAAAACATGGTATTTTGGGTGACAAAATCTAAAAAACCGTTCAGTACATTGCTACAAAAATTCAGCTACAAATTATGATTTATGACATATTAGTGTCAAAACTGTGGAGCGAAATTTTCATATGAGTATAAGGTAACAATATATATATATATATTTTTTTTTTCGTAATCACTGAAAAACTAAGGAACAAGCTTGCACTCACAACCGTTGCAAGATTATTATAAACTGTTTGACGCGCATGAGTGATGTCTGTTTAGGTATAGCATTCAATGAACGTTACACGTTTATGCTCATTCCAGGTTCAACACTACTCATTAAAGCATATTTTCTAGCGGCCAAATATGGGTGTTTTTGTGGTTCTTTTTAACGTATATAAACCGTGGAATAGAATATTTTTAAAAGGTATAGGCGTACAAATTACACATTTAACTTTAATATTACTTGGTCAAATGATGGGGGTCATCACCGTACGTCCCATAGAAGCGAGTCAACGGCGAGAAGACAGCGCGGCAGTTTAACTACACTGTTAGAAAAAATTTCCGTGAAATTACGGAAAAGTACTGGCAAAAAATTATCCAGAAATCTTCGTAAAGTAACGGACACTCAGATTTTCTTGATAACGGAACCCTCCGTAAAATAACGGACAATCCGTTTTCCGCAAAGAAATTAAATTTCTGTAATCTACTAGCACTCCATTTCCTAGAAACACTATATTTTCTTACTAGCTATGTGTTATCGAAATTCTGACGCACTATTTAGTAACCTGGAAAATTTATCGAAGTTACTGAGATTTGAACCCACGAACTTATAATTGCCAGGCAGAAGTTCTAACCATTGAACCACAGTGACAAGCTATGAGTAACTGAGTTCCGTTCAGTGGTAAGATGTCAACTTTATAAGAGTCAACTTTCGTATTTGACATCCAGGATTCATAGTGATTATTAATACCACATTTTTTAAGAAACACAGTAAAATCTGCTTTCAAATTGTAGAAACATATTTACATGAATTTATGGAAAGTTACGGTCAAACACCCGTAAACTGGCAATACGGACAAATTTCCGTAAACAAAATATTACGGAAGCCACTTCCGTAAAATTACAGTACTTTCCTGTAAATATTTCCGTAAATTTACGGAAATTTTTAACAGTGTACTTGTGCCTGGAGGCATGGTGCGTGTGCAGTGTCGCCCTTATCACTCCGACACATCTAGGCCTCAAACACGAAAATACCTTCACCCAGGCGGCCACACAAGATAAATGGAAAATAAATACGTAAATCAACGTTAGCAAGAGTATTTCCCAGTTGTTAGCCCATTATTTAAATCGATCTATGATCACGTTACGCATATTTCTTTGTGGCTTTCGTTTTATTTAAAGTTAAATGAAAGAATTCATTGGGTTCTTTCGGACAAACAATTTTCTTCATTGAGAAGAGGAGTATTTCGCTAAAGAAATAAAAAATTGGGTGAAAATTAGGAGCATGTGTGTTCGAGTGTTTTTTTATTTTCACAAGTTTTCAGGATGTTGAAAAAAGACACCTAAAATATGATACAGCAATGATGAATAACATAAAAGTCAATGGTGGCAACTTTGTGGTGTGAATAGGTTTTGAGCTAGACGTAATATAAATTAATATGTAAATCTCTGTCATTGCTCTTGTCAGGACTCTGGTGTAGGCAGTAAGGCTATTCGATATTTTGGTATATCGGCAACTATCGATTTCAAAATTAAAATATGTAATGTGTCGGAATTACGATATTAACAAAGCTGACAAAGTTCCGATATTTTCGATGTAATATAAATTGACGATACTATTGAATTAAACAATATTATCGAAACTTACGGTAATATCGAAATCGAGGAAAGGCAGTAGTGCTAAAATGCGGAGGGGAAAAACCTTTTTCCAGCGATATTAGAAACTTACACTGCTGAAAAATGCACAGAATACAAATCTACACCAGAGACGGTTAAAAAAACTACAGACTTATATGAGAAAGATATGTATGTTGTCTTACGAGTGAATTAGAACAGGAACTTCGATTTGATTGTCATTCCAAACGTGATTCTAAAATTAGTGACTTTCCCAAACTTCATATAAAAAATTTCTAACAATTATATTGAATTTTTTTAGCGAAAACCTATCTTGTTTAATGGCATCTATTAGGTTATCCGTGAATTTTATTCAAATTAAATAAATTATGGCTGTTGATCAGTGTTACAAATGAATTTATGTTATCGAAAAAATCGTCCATATTTGAAAATATGTGTTATTGAAAGACCGTCAAAAACTGACCTCAAAATGACGATATTTATCAAAAACAAATTTCTATGTACCTAAATATATACGATGTTATCGATATCCCGAATATATCGATCAGAGAAATTGACCTTAAAATCTATATTTAATAGCGATTTTATCGAACACTTCTAATAGGCAACTCTCATGTAGCGTCTCTTTAAGTTATTAAAAAGTATTCTCGCTTAAAACTAAGAACCGTTATTACTAGTAGTGTCGCAGTACATTAATATGTTTGTAACGTGCCATACGTAATATTTCCCTGATGTGGAAATTATATATGTTTCCAAACACGTAAATGACCATTAAAATATTTTACTTCACTGTCCCGTGTTATTTCCCAATCTCGATTATTCATTACACTTAAGGCAATGCAAAAAGTGCTCTATTGTACTGTAATACAAGCCGTACATAAATACTCTCTGTTCCCAAATTCGTCAAGTAATTATTTATATTACCTAAAGAATCTCGATTTTGGTCCCGAGTAAAATGTCCTGACGAAGACAGTTATGTATTTTCTTTTTCTTCTTTTATTTTTCAGAAAGAAAATTGTTATAACAGAGGTAAAAGATTTTTTTCCCTTATAAAGTAAAAGGAAATGTTGTTGCCTTGATGAAAGTCCCTCAGCGAGAACTGGAGAGAAACGAAAACATGAATATTTTAACGTGCGCTTTTAAGGCACCATTAGCGCGCAGTGCTGCGTAACTCGGAGAACCTCAGTGCCGGCATTCTGGAAGCAGGCTTGCCACAGCCGCTGGTTATCACAGACAGGGCTGCCACTCTAGATTCCTTGTATACAACCCTACTATCAGTTGCAAGCCACAACGACCTGCAGTGCTCCCTCTATGGCTACTGACGCCCAACAAACTAAATGCATCTCTATATGAAAACAAAACCTTATTTAAGATGGTAGAGAAGCATCTCACACGTTGTGTTGATTTCACATTTACCAATCATAAATTATTTTCACTGAAGTGACTTATGGCCACAGGTTACTATTTATGCTGGTTTTGCGAGTTTTATTATTTAAATCCTGAAAGAGAGCAAATTACGCAAAACCGATACATAGAAATGCTGGAAACTAGTTTTAACTATAAATTTTTTTAACGTAGGTTTCTATAATTTTAGCTAACCATTAGCCAAAATTATACAAACTTATGTTTCGATAAAAATTATGAATTAGGTTATATAGTACAAACGATTTCCAACATTTCTATGCAACGGTTTTTCTATGTCTGCTCCCGTTCAGGATTTAATCAATTATACTTCAGGATCTCGTGGCCTTAACATACAGCAATGAAGCCATAAATTGTTGAAGTCAACAAACACACAAATTTCTACTTCAGAATTATTTTTAATTCAATGACTACAGCCATTCTTGGTTTGCTTGGTATGTATAATTTTTGATTGCCCATTTAATTGTGATTATGCTAAAATAAATGTCGTAGGAGGAGGATACCAGAGGTCTAGGGTCTCGCACCCCGAATGCAGATGTTTCTTTTGGCAGCCCGTAAGCAATATGTGTACTCCTAATGATGACACGAAATGAGACCCTACGATGGATAGGTGCTGAAATGAGAGGGGCAGGGGAAACGAGAGATTCCAGAGAAGTGAAGTGAAAAGATTTTGGTCAGCGCTTCACATCGAGGTCTTCAGCGCTGGTGAGGGGTGACATGAGGTGAGTACTGAGCAGTACTGGAATGAATGGGCGGGGGAAACGGGAGATACACGAGAAAACCGACCGACCAGCAGCATCGTCTGGCACAATTTACTTTTACTCATACGAAAAGCCTGGAACCGACCCCGCCAGGAATCGATCCCAGATCGCCTAGGTGGGAGCAGGGGCGTCATTTGAGGCTACAGGGGGGGGGCTAATGCCCCTCCCCCCTGGATTTAGAATTTTATGTGTATAAATATATTTTTTGTATTTTTAAATGTAAATAATGCTAAATTAAGGACATAAAACTGAAGTTTTATTATATAGTATCTAATTTATACATGCTTAGTTAATAAAAAAGATGCAACAAGGTCACTGTCGCCAGAAAAAAATCTTGCCCCCCCCCCTTAGAAAAACCTGAAATGACGCCCCTGGGGGGAGGCGGGAGGGCTGACCCCTCGACCACCACGGTTCAGATCCCCGAGAAAACCCGCTGGTCAGCGACATCGTCCGGCACGATTCCCACCCGGATCGCCTCAGTTGAAGGCGAGTGGTCTGAACACTCGGCCGCGGCGACCTCTGTGATTGGTCATGTGTAACCGTGTTGTTTTCTACGCCTTGGCTACATTCGCTACTAGTGGTATATATCAAGCAATACATACAATTTATGCTTTATAATGTAGTTATAAGTTTTTATAACTGCATGGCCTTATGACTATGAAATAATGACCATCTATTTACGATTTAAGAAAAACCTAATTATTTCATACTTAAATAATTTTATTATTGTTTTGAATCTAAAGGCGCAATTACGTCACGAGGCTTCATCAACTAAACATTACTACAATACTACTATATTGAACAGAAAATAACAAGTAAAGAACAAAACCTGGGTAATTATGATAGACACGCAAGAAAGGAGAAAAAATATCGTTAATACAAATGCATATATTCCAAACAAACCATGTCTGCATATAACTCATTAATTAAACTAAGGTGTAGGGTAAAGAATAATATAAAACTCATTGTCACAATCTTGTGGAACTGATTTTACCGTGTTGTATAATTTCGTTTAACATATTCATTTTAACAACTCTCCTGAACTATATCAACCCTGGGGTTTTTCTCGTAATGTGCTGCAAATCATTCCAGTAAATCAACCTGGAATACTTTTAGAATTATGGCTATACATGGAGTGTGTGTTTTTGGCACGAGAACGATATTATAGATTTATGAGGCTATCGGAGAGTAACGTATTTTACCGGAGCGTTTTAAACATTTGTACCTAAACGAACAAAATAAAATACCAGTAATTTCAACTAGGGTTTATGATACCCTACTTTCTAGTATGGCAACACAAATGCTACTCGATAAAATGAACGACTTCAGTGTTTCAAGCGTCCGTCGTTTCATCGCGTAATAATCGCCGAAGAAAATGAGAATTTATTTTATTTCTGTTGTATGAAGGCCATGCAAAATTCTAATTATTTTCTGAATGCAGATTAGACTGCTAGCTAATGGACGTTCTCTCGATGTCCCCCATTGACACACAATGTCGTAGCCTGATGCTTCTGGCCAATAGCCGACAGATACACAGTAAAGCGACCAGCCTCCTGCAAAGCATTTGAACACGAAACTGATATGGCATAAAAGATCGTGACCAATGAACTCGCAGATCGTGCTCAGGTACAATATAGATCAGTGAAGCCTAGTCTGACACCAAATATATAACGTGAACTTTGCATTCCTCTAGTTGTACGTGATTCGAAAAGACAAAAACCAAGTTTATCCACGAAGTTTCAAAATTATTACTTTGACAAGTTCATTTCACTCATGCTTGAAGTGTAATTGAGATAGAACCTAGCACGGTTTAATTTTACTATGTATTTGTGTAGAGAAACCTAAAGTTGCTACTCTTATTCTATCGTACAAGAAAACAAATGCGGAAAATAGCATTTTAGTTCATATGTAAACGTTGAACTGGGCTTGGTACACATTTTATGTTGCAATTTTTTATATTCCCACAACCTTAAACTTCATGAGTAAAAGCTTGAGGGTAAGACCATCATAAGCTCCTAACATTGTACGCAGGGCTATCGGACACTAAGCGACGCACAGAAGTTTATTTACTTAAAATACATCGAACTATTTAATGACAATTTTTATCTTACAGAAGCAAATATAAGTGGCAAAACCATGTACTACCTAAAAAATAATAATGTTTAACTGCGCAGTAAGCCACAGCATGCTTTGTTTTTTTAAAGCTAAACACTATGGGTAGGGCCACGATTTTGTCGCGAAAAGAATTTTGCCCCGCTCTGTTTCAGTGACTCACGTGCACAATGGTAGCTTTGCGTCATGGTTATTTGCAACGTGTCTTTGTTCAGATACCTTTCTCATTTGACTGCACCAATCAGAATAAGATTATTGTGACTCCGCACGTCTGTCATTTGCCAAGGCAAGTGAATGTAAAATCATCCAATCACAGACGATGTAGCAGAGCTGCAGGTACGCACATGACACATCGAAACCAAATGTTGCAAAAATCTTTTCGCCGTAAAATCGTGGCTCAACTATGGGTTATTTTTTAAAAAAATTAATCAACAAATAAACTTCGAAAATCTCTCTGCATCAACACGTTGAATGCAACAACAACGTAATAAAATGATACGTTAGTTAAGGAACATAGTACAAATAATGTACACGTGCCTTAAGGCCACGGCCCATCATTTCTATTGATTTTACGATAGTTATTTGTTTGATTCTAAACGAAAACAGACGTCGAAAAACTGTTACTCAGATTTATCAATTTTTACGAAGACCAAAAACACAATGGTTTCAGTTAATTATGCAATTAATGAAATTTTCATTAATGAACATTTTAGCAAAATAGATACAACTTTTTATGAAAAAAAAAAATAATAGTCTTCACAGTAAGAACAAAACTGTGTAATAGTTTTTAGATATTTGCTTTTGCTTAGGAATAAAAAAATTATGGCGAAAGCAGTAGAAATTATGGATCATGTGATGGTCTCAAAAACGCTGCAAGGAAAGCAGAACATATTAGCAATACAGTTTCAGCCATGACGCCGTAGCTCGGTACAGTACACACGGGACTATGAAGGCATCTGCTACGCCAGCATCGCTGTGCACTGGCTGGTGGGTGATCAATCATCCCGTGACGTC
Source organism: Medauroidea extradentata (assembly GCA_003012365.1). NCBI lineage: Eukaryota > Metazoa > Arthropoda > Insecta > Phasmatodea > Phasmatidae > Medauroidea > Medauroidea extradentata. Next base: position 74,251 of record PNEQ01094828.1, read on the forward strand.
ATGATGCTAATTGGTGGTACAGCCAGGCCGTCCTGCCAGCTAGCCAAACAATTAATATCCTGTCCGTGGGATTGTTCCCAACATCTCTGTGTGAAACCTCGTGTCATTAAACTAACTGTTTTACAAGGTTTTCATTTAATTTCTGTTACATTGAGGCCCCTTGTTTTCATGTCTGCCATCATACTGGCAACGACAGACACATATAAAAGTGGCTCACGTATCAATGTATCCGAACTCTAAATATCGTGCAGTCACAAGAATTACGGCCACACACGGCAGTTTTACAGAGATTTCGAAAATTTTTTTTTCAAGCAAGGTAACGGTCGTATTGAAGAATCTCTACATTGTTTTGAAACAAATCTATCATAACCTGTGCCCCCTTTTTTGATAGAAATAACCTCGTCGTTTTCTATATTTTTGCACCCGAAGTATCGCAAACTGCGATATGAAAATAAGCCAAAATCAAGCAAAATATTTTTTTTACGAACGAACGGTGCTTTTTTTTTTCCGCCTATATAGACTGCGCATCGTATGAAGTGCTTTTAGTCTCTATTATTTTTCAAAGCAGTTCGTTAAAAATTTCGAGTTTTTGGCACCTATGTAAAAAAAACTAGTAAGGTCTTGGCTGTTTCACTAAAAATGGGTCAATACTGTAGTAAATAACAGAGTTTCTGATATTTCGTCTTTGCAGACCGAATAAATCTTGCATTACAGAACTTCGAAGCAGTATCCACTAAGGTGTCATTTGTCAAACACGATTACACTTTATTTTTTGTCAATAAAGTAGCGCCCGCAAATTCAAAATAATAGTGCATAAATAAACGTCTGTCGTCCAGTAACCGGACCTACTAAAAAATTCTACAACTGTTTAACATATCCTGAAAATCATAAATCAAATGATAAAATAAAGATCTTTAAAGCCGTAAAATTTGATTTTGTCCTACGCAGTAACAATGCGTCGAATAAGGCACAGGGCGTATTTTAAAAATTCAAATTTATGACATCATTCGCCGGTACCACTTTGTTTTCCCTCACCGTACTAACTTATCTTGTACTTTAACACTAAGTTTTTCAGAAACATAAATATTTTTCTGACGTCATATTACTTACAGTATAGTTAATTTTCGGTTTTATTACTTAATTACGATAAATTTATATTCCCGCGAAGCTGGGAAGAAACTCGCCATATAATGACTGTGGAGCTCAATACTAAACAGTTTTACTAACTAAACTATACATCAGAGTGGTGATCTATACTGTTGTTCATTTGTAAAGTAGTTGTTTAAATTTGAATTATGTAGCAATGAGTCTTAAATGTTTAAATTTGGATAAAACATGTAATTTAATATGACGTAAAAGTCAGTGTAATGTTTATGTTAAATTAAAAAAAAACAATTAGTGACAGCTTATGCCACGAGTAATTTTGTTAGTTTGTTAGTAAGGACAAGCACTGCATTATCAATTTTGGTGTGATATCATTCACAGTTTCTGTCGATTTATATGTCGAAGAAAAAAAATGCTTTTAAATACAGAACCGCTCCTACATAGATGAACGTTTTGTTCGCGTGTTCAAAGAACACATTACAGTTATCTGTGTTTATTGCCACCAATTCATAAAAAAACATGTGGAAGTTATTTCATTTATTTCTTGTATTATTTTACCAATTCCATGAGCTTTCAAAGTGCTCAAATTCTGTAGCCACAATCCATTGTTGACACAAATTAATATCATTGTTAAAAGGCACTATGTTCAAAACTTATATGTATGTGAAATCAATTACGTAAATGAACTGTGTTTTGTATGTATAGAAGGTATTGTTTAAGTTCCTTTCAACTTCAGCCAAGCCAGCTTCCCGAAAATCTACATAACAATTAAAAACAGAATTTCTTGAAATTTGTACTTAGTGCATTTCAACATGACTAGTCTATATGTGCCGTATCCACATTTTTACAAATGATACAGAAAGCTGCACCTTCAGAACCTTGCAGTTATTTAATACACACATATAGTGTTTTGTGTTTTTATTTTAAAATTGAGTAGTCCAGTTCCAAAACTCGGCTAGTCCACTTTCACTAAAACTGCGCAAACCGCGAAAAAACTGATTTGCGAGCCCATTTGTGACATGGCCAAAACAGTTTTTCAAAGTGTATCTGTTATTGAATAATGCGAGTTTTGGAAACTATCATCACGTCAACTTCAGCGCACTTTTAAAAGCTACACAAAACTGTTCAGAACTTATTTTTCCTTAGTGATGTACTAGACGATTTTTGGAATCGGACTACTCAATTGTACAGTGCTAAATGTAATATTATCAGTGCCATTTTATCTACTGTTGCGTTTGAAAAAGGAAGGATTTACTGTGCGTCGCCTATATTTTCTTCTGCCACGCACTTGTAGATTATCACTCAGAAGAGTCGGGCTGAGTCGTCGCTTCAGTAGGCCAACCGTCAGTAGTTACCAGCAAGGTATACTTACAAGGCCCGACCGCTCTGTTTGACCGGCACAGTCATAAAGAGTAATTTACTGCAGCCATGAAACTGGTGCGGTTAAAAGGGGCCCATTACTACGTTCAATTCGCGGAGTACCTGTACCCGCCGTATCCCCGGCTGTGGGGAGGAGGAGTGAGAGAAAGAGAACGAGAAAGACGGACAGAAGGGCGGAGATGTCGACCAATGCCGGGGAAGTCCACAGTGGATACTGAGCGCGCAGGAAGTCTCGCAATGATTCGCGTCACGACTAAACTGACACCACCCACGCTAAAAAAAAATAAAAATAAACGTTGAAAGAGGTTCGTGGGCTAGTGAAGTAATCTGAAAGCACTCCTGTATTTCTCATTTTTATCCGTGGTGTATGCTTTTGTCACGGATATCTAACAAATGTAAGTGTCTGTACAAACCTACTGATAACTGCAAAACTTTACATACATATACTTATACACATATAAGTATATAAACTTATATATATTTATACGTATATAAGTGTGTGTACATATATAAGTATATATATAATATACATATATAGTATATATCTATGTAAGTGCATATATAAGTATATATCTATGTAAGTGCATATAAAAGTATATATCTATGTAAGTGCATATATAGGTACATATATATGTAAGTGTATACTTAAGTTTATTTCTATGTAAATTTATATTTAAGTATATATAAGGGTATATAAGAATGATAAGAATGTATACGTGCATATAATATATATATATAAGTGTATATATGTGCATGTATTTAAATGCATATTAAAGTATATAAAGTTTTACATATACATATATAAGTAGCAGAACCGACAGACGATTTCTTGTCAATGATAGGCAATAAATACACTGTGAATCCAGTTACCGGCCTACTCCTAACGTAATGAATATCGCGAAAACGTGATTCACGTTCCATATCTATGTATACCAGTTTTCATGGCGATCGGTTGAACGACGTATGATTCGCTGCAGCGCCGCCATTTAGTGGCAAGTTGGCAAGTTAGAGTAAAATCGATATCATAAGAATCTTCTCCATGATAAAAAAAAAACATATATCTGCCAAGATTTCGGGATGATCAGGTAAGCGGTGTCGGAGTTACCTACCTCAAACACACAGACCAACATATACTGTCAGTGGTTTTCTAACATAAATGAAAATATTGCGTTTCTGACATTAGCTTATCGGAAAAGCTCCACACGAAGGTAGCGTTATAGATTTTTGTTTTTTAGATTTTTGATTCTACAAATTGTTAATATGCGTTAAAACATCTCTCACAGAACTAAAAACGTACGACTAGCATCGTCTTGAGACCCACTAGTCTTTGATATGTTATTTTATTTTCAAAATAACAGTAAAATATTTTATTTAAAGTCCTCAAATGTTTAAAGTAAAAGCAATGCGGGCACACGAAAATTAGATGCAATTAAAGTCATTTGACATGGGCCCTACTACAAGTCAATGTATTTTTAGCCAAGATTAGTTGGGTGCATAATAAATATTTTCTTCTGGTAGTGCTTTTGTAAATGCTATTAAATTATCTGAAGTTTCAAAAATCCCGTTATCAATAGACTTCTAAAATTTTGTCATAGGATACAGATGATACGTATACGTTAATTAGACAGAGGATGACAATTATTTTGTTTGTGTGCGAGACAGCACATATTAGGTATTAATATTTCAGAAAGTCTCAGTAATTAAAGTGTTGTGTGTGAATAGTTGCACCATTGTATTGATTCCTACGAATTATGGTTCTTACGTGTGTTTCTGAGTGTGTTATTGATCAGCGCAAGAGTTTAAAGCTGTTATTTACGACGGAAACATTCCTGACGTTTTAATTTGTACTGCACAATTTGTTACAACAAATGTTGAATTTTCAACTCCACCGAGTACATATGTTAGAAGAGTGAAATTGGTGGTGGCGCATGTAAAAATAAAGGGAGTTCCAATGATTATGGCAACAGGCAAGAACACACAGACAGTTGAAACAATAATTTTAAAAAGAAGATTCTCTCGGGCTTTCATCTCTACTTTCGTATAAAATAAAAAGTTTTAATATGCGTGGCAGGAGAGTTGAGCGTAAAATTAAGTGGTATGAAACGTTTATTTATTGTTTAAATCGTATCCATCTTACGTTAATTTTATGCTACGTCACTGGAACAAATGAAAATTTACATGTAATTTTATATCAGCAATTTAAACACACTATAATATGTATACATTACAGTAAATAAAAAACGAGGTTTGAATAAGACTCTCCTAGAATCACCATTAATAAAACATTTCGACAGATATGGTCGTGTTTTACTCCCATGGGTCTGGGATAGTCTGGCAAATATTGTTTTTCCCTAAATAATGCAATTACGAACCGAATAAACATTTTTATATGACGTAAAATAAAATATCGTGTAATCAAGCACGCTAGATATAATTCACTCAACCATCTGGTCGACCAAAACTCTTGCATATTCCGTCTCATGAGAATTCTTTTTTTCTTTTTGTCAGTTGTGTTGGCATTTTTACAGCTGTTTTCGTAGAATAAACTCTGCATTGTAAAAATTATTTGTTGATTTATCACACTTATGTATAGGAGTGTTAGCAATTAAGTTTTGTAAAATTGTTTCCCATAAATAAATAGTAGAATTCCTACACGTTTGTAGAATTCCGTCATATATATAACAATGTTGGCAGACTTGTATTGTAACAGAAATAAACAGTTGCATATTTTACAAGCATAAGGATGGTAAGTATCCCATACTGGGCATGGGTTAAAAATTTCATTACAATTTAGGAAGTTTTTTTAGTGTTTTTTCCTTTGCCAAAAGTGACTTTTGCATGAACACGGCCAGCTGGATCTCAAACTGTGCAATTTGTCAGAAGTATTCTCTGTACAAATGTATACACAGAATGGACTTCAGAACTGTTAAAAATGGAATTCTTATGTGAGACAGACTATACCAACCACTATATTGGTGCAATGATTAGGCAAAACATTGTGGACATACGGCATCACCGGATCCCAGAAAACCAAACTGGGATTGTCTATAGGACACACAAATATAAATATAACATAACATGAGAAATCCCACGAACTTTGGTCTGCCTGAAGACTAGATCGTAATGTGATCTTGGAAAGATTCCCTTAATGGGTTAGAATTATAACTAGGGCCATGAACTTTTCCGGAAATAATTTAGCCCAGTTTCTTTCAGTGCATTGCGTTTACCTCTGTAATTCTGCTTCATAGACAGTGATTGGATGTTTCAACTCTTACGTTTCTTGAGGTTCTTACCTCATACTACAGACGCGTGGTTCAACTGTAATTTTATCGTGACTGGTACAGTCAAATGAGAGACGTCACTTCACAAAGACACACTGATAATAGCCATGAAGCATAGCTAAGGATGTGCACTGAAATAAAGTGGGGCAAAATTATTTTCGCGGATAGTTCATGGCCCTAGTTAAAACTCTTCCAAAGCTTTGGTGTTGACCTCGTACCTCCTTTTGCAATATTTTCCTATTCAAAATGACGTTAACTATTGCGTCAGCGCTTCTAACGCGGAAGGCTGTGTAAGCGACGCCAACGCTCTAACGCTAAGCTGTCTACACGGGCGTTCATAAGTAGTTGAAACGCGCCCACAACACATCCTACCAGAACGGAATTCATATTTAAAATGAGCGACAAAACGCCAAAATCTAACGTCTCGAACACTTTTGTATAGAACTGCAAAAAAAAAAAAAAACTTTTCTGGGTGTTTCTAGCGTTCGTGTAGAATCCTTTAGAGATATGAACCCTGAGGACTGCAAATGTACTTTCATCTACTTGCCTGCTGTATAGCGGTACTGAGTTTCATAACCTTTAATAAACAGTAATGTACCGAGCGTTCTGGACAGTACCGGGTTTGAATCCCACCTTCGGTCATTCTGATATCGGCTTTCCAGGGTTTCCCCGATATCACTCCAGGTTGATGCTAAAATGGTTCCTTCAACAGGCCCAGGCCGACTTCTACCCCTTTTCCTCGTGCGCCTCTACCAGAACATTGTGTTATTCAAGGACACACATAGCAACCAAATTAATATATTGTGTCCGTAAAGTCATTGTGCACTTTTCCGCTTTTAACCGGTCACAGAAAATCAACGAAATAAAATAGAAATATGAAATATTCAACAAATGAAAGGAAAACTCGCCAAGTTCCGTACCTTTCGTTTGTTGCCCTACACAGATCCAAACAAATGACTAGAGTCAGTGGTTTTTGGTGAAAAGAATTCTGCAACCACTTGTTTCAGTGCCTTACGTGCACACCTGCAATTCTGTTTCGTGGTTATTGGCATAATATAATAGGGCAGAAGCGTAGCTCAATTTGACTGCACCAACCAGAACAATGTTACCGCGACTCCACAGTCCGTGAGTTGCGGGTAGGACCTCGAGACGCCGATAGTTAAAAACATCCAATCACTAACCATGAAGCAGAGAAACAAATGTGCACATAAGGCATTGAAACAAATTTTTAAAGAATCTTTTCTCACCAAAAGTCACTGGCTCTTCAAATGACCATTCACCGTGACTTTACGGACGTATATTAACTAAAGTGGATGCGAGTAGCTAAAGTCACGAGAGCGTATTAGGACTTTGGTGTCCGTTGCGTAAAATAATGTATGTGGTTCAGAAAAAAAATAGCCGAGGTATTTTTTATAGTTTCCACCATTTTTCAGTGTAATCAAATGAATCTAAGCTAATTAATAATTTAATATGTACCTATATTGATTGTACTGTACTCGCAAATTATCATCTGAGGCCAATTTTTAATTGTTTCCGGCAGTACGGTCGTCAAAAGTGGCCACTTTAACATGAACCATCTATAAAGATAACATGGGTAATTGAACACATGACCGCGGAGGAGTGTCGCCCACGTGATGACGAGGACCTCGCGCTCGTGAGCTAGGCAGAGGGTAGTACGACAACATGCCAGCCGCGGCACTTGCTTGCGCCTAAATAAAGGCGTTACTACAGTTCAACAATATACGTGCGCAAACACTTCCCAGTCGTCAAGAATCAAAACACCTTTTAAATTATGTTGTTGTAGTTCTCTAACTGAACAAAACCGACCTTCGATTAAATCCATGCGCCATTGCTTCTACTGGGTTTTCAATAGTTGGGTTATTCAAACCCTTAACTATGGCAGTTATTGTAAAACTGCCTCCCAGTTTTGCTGAAAATAGTTGTTTCTATGCAACCTAACTTTACCATTTAAAAATACGGAATGGCTTTGGCAAACTACTTGATCAATGAACAGATCGTTAGTTTACTAATCAACTAAAATTACAGTGTCTTACATATGGGAAAAAGTATTAAAAATACTAAAAACTATTTTCAACAAAACTATTGTAATGTTTTACGATACCTTCTTTAATTTAGACGTGAAAATTACTATCGCAAAACCAGTGGAAAAAAGGGATCATGGTCTTTAGAAGGCGGCCTACGCCGGAGCTCTGTAGAGGGAACGGATAGGAATCTACGTAGTTAATTATATTTTATGTGGTTTAGTATTTCTCCAACCAACGTGAATGCCACCAGTGACTTTATTCATCTCGGCGCGATCCATACTGTCGTAAGATCTTTAAGCAGTTCTTTTAATACCCTGAATATTAGTGAGCAAAGTAATTATATTCGTGCCCAAGGAACACTTCACAACGTCTATTAATTTGTTTTTATACTTTTTTATAGTAACAATTTGCTTTTCATAACGCACAGAAGGATTTCTGTCCGAGAGCGAAGTCATGGCAGGTGACTAAGCCCTACCTAATTTTATTTAGCATGGAAATCCGTATCCTTACTTTCACCAGAGATCCGGGATATACAGTGCCCTTTAGCGTTCTTTTTTAACTAACTTCAAATGAATGAAACTAATTTAAAATTGAGCTAAACTAAACTGCCACATGAGCAGCACGATATGAACTGTAGTACTAGTCTTAATTTAGGCTCCAACCAGACTTGCAGCACGGCTGCGGTCGCCAGCACACGAACTCTTACGCCACATTCGCCGGAGTGCTGCTGCACCACAAAGCCAAGTATCCGCCAATTACAGGCGAGCGCTCTCACACCATCGCCACTCTGCCGTTACCTTCCCAGCTAGAGTTCTGCGACCACGACGAAGGACCATACCCCATACGTAGTACTTACTTGATGAAGAGATTATGGTCAGCACTCGCACGGCGCTAGTTATGTTTTACACTAAACTGCTCAACCTATTTCTAATATCTTTGTTTATTAAAAATCGCTTCAAACTATGCTTATAATTACCGGGTTCAGTGTCTTATGAGCACATCTCCAAGTTTGTTTCGTGGTCAGTGATTTTATACTTTAACTCTTACTTGTATTAGAGTTATACTGGCCAATCACGTATGTTGTCTCAATAACATAATTCTAAACGGTGCTGTCAAATGAGAGACGTGTCTCAACAAAGTTACCCTGCTAATAACCATGAAGCTCAACTTCCGATGTGCAAGAAAGGCATTAAAATCAAAATAATTATGCAAATGTATTTTCGTGACAAACTCGTGGTTCTACTTATACGTACAAATCCGGAAACTTCGCGGGTTCATTTGAGAACAAGTTAGAGTTTGAAATGATGTTCGAGTGAGGTATATCCTGTGATTGGTTTGGATTGTTTATTATATGTGTCCTAGAGAATTCTTAATCAACAGAAAACCTGTATGAGAATCCTCAGATACCACTCACTGGAGCAGCAGCCAGTGAACACAAGAAGATGAGAGCAGAGTGTGCACAGGGATGTGGAATCAAGCAGGTAGGTTGTTGAACCTACGGAATTTCCGTGTCTCAACTTACGTTTCTGATAATTAAACTCGCCTATTATAAATGTCTTATTCGGACCTCTAAAAATGGCAAAAAAGAAATCTATTTTCAGACTGCTTTTTCTAAAGAAAAAAAAAATTACCAATCCAATTCGTAAAACAGGCACTGAGAAGAACTCCATTAATACGGAATCACCCGTTTTAAGTCCCGTACAATAAATACTACAATGAAAATATTAGGCGTCAGTTTAGTACGAGGTGGTATGAGTATTAATATGAGTAGTAACGCCGAGGTTGGGAACAGGAATACCCCGACAAATACACTGGCCAACGGCAGTCTGCCATGTTTCTTACATGCAAAAATCTAGTGTGCTCCAGAGTTCTAACTTGGGTCTTAGGGTGGGAAGCGAGATGTCTGACCACTACGCCACTGTGGCCCTAATATTTCAATTAAAACTGTACAGACAGTACAGAACATCAAAGTGCGTATTCTATATAATATACATGCAACTAAGTCTGGGAAAAATTCGACTTTTCATATCTTAATATTAATAAACATCCAACTTCTCCGTACATCCGATAATATGCATCTTACACAGGTAACCTAGGTATTGGAATATCTGAATTCATAGCATTAAATAAAATTTACAATTTTCCATAGAAGCTACGGGTTCCTTTGCAGCTGAAAGATCTCTGTAGCTTACAGCTGGAATTTTCACACATATCTTGAACGGAAGATTATGTAAACGTATTAAGAAGAAATGCTACTACTATGCTGGGAAAATTGCGTACTTCTTACAGTTGTATAATTTAAATTACTCGTCCAAGCAAGGGGATAGTTTTAGGAGTTCAAACTCCCCCTCTCCTTCCCGAAACATTAAGAATTTATTGGCATCTATAACATTTTGCATTAAATTATAATCAAACTAATGCGAAACCATAAAATACAAAAACTTGTTAACACTGCCTCCACAATTACAATTCAAAATCCCCTCCGAAAACAATTCCTGAGTATGTCCATTCTTCCGAATATTTTAAAACTCTTCGTCGCTTCCACCAAGCGAGGTTCCGCACTGGTAAGAACATTGGAGTCACATTGAGGAGAATGCATATTGGACTCCCGTCCTGGCCGTCCTGATTTATGTTTACAGTGGCTTTATAAAAATTACTCCAGGGAAATGATAATGAGAGGGTTTCTCACACACAATCAACGAAAGTTGTTCCCCTTGTTTTTGACTAGCTGGGTTTTTAGTTCCTCCTCTTATTTACTCCCTGTTGAATAGTTAAGCCTTACTTCCGGCTATATTTGACGTATACATTCAAATAAAGGAAGATAAACGTAATGTAAGTGCCAGTTACCAATGGCAAAAAAAAACTAACAACCTTGAGGACGCAGATGAAACGAAGTGCACGTGACGGTTCATCTTATTGCGAATGACGTGCGAGTCGTCAGCTGAGATACTTATGGGATATCTATATAAGAAATTTAGCAACACTTAAGATAACAATTTTTTAACAAAATTGTTGACATTCACTACTACTCAAAGTTGTTCACTCCCAATGCAAGAGTATTTCAAGCAAATAAGATTAAGACTATATTAAATTTAATGAAACCATCTAAACAGAGGAAAAATGTTGTACAATAAGTCATGTACGATTGAAAATGGCCAAACAAGCGTGTAAAATTTGAATCAACTAAATATTCGGCTGGCAGATTTATATCTCTTAACAAGAGAATTGAGTCTAGTTAACTATACGTTTAGTTGTATTAACAAAGTGAGTAACCGACACGTTTAAATACTGTCCAATTAACCAATATTTTGTTGCATCACATACGTATATATTTTGCTGTAAACGTCGTAAACGCCACCGAACCTATTTCCCGGTGTAAAGGCAAAAATTAAAAACAACATACAACCAGAATTGCAAACTGGTAATTCTTCTCCAAAGATAAATTTTCAGTATGTTTCCCACTCTTTAGTTATGACACATAAAATTAATACTTTTGCATGTGTTTATTTATTTGCATTAGTTTGCCAATGGTGCCACACTGTCAAATGGGACATTGGTATTTTTCCACCAGTTTATTTAGACACTCAACCTATGGTATAACATTGTGTGCGCATTGATAGATTTGCCCTACTTTATTCACGCTCGCTATATCCTTCGCTACAAAATACGTGTACCTACTTATCGCAAAACCCTGTTAACTTTCTTCTACTTACGTTGTTAAGAAAGTCGAGATCACGTTGGTGGGGACACAAATCTCCCAAATTCTATCAGTCATATTTGGCCTGTGCATTATTGTCAATGCTTATATTATGTAAGTTTAAAAACGTGCAACGTTTACAAAGGTACAGTCTAAAGCCCGTCGGTAATAGACATAAGAAACCCTTACGTTTACATGCTGCCAGAAAAAATGGATTTATGGTCCTGTAGTGACTATAAATTGTTTAAGGCCTGTTAAGGATTTTGTACAAAAAACCAATCTAAAACTATATTCTCTTGAGAACAAACATTTTAACATACACACTGAAAATAGGCCATACAGAATGCTACAAGCAAATAATGGAAAGGTCTTGCTAATGGCAGCCACATTTTTGTTAGTAGCTGTTGAACAATGTTTCACACACACGGAAGTAAGAATTCTCGTAGCAGCACCAATGTGCTTCTTTCAACTTCACAGTTCTCATACTTGGTTAACTAGTCTTTCGAGGTATGAAATTTTTGATGTATACTGTAATGTATTGGATTCATACTCTATACTTTACAGAGTTTGAACTTTAAAACGTAGTAACGAGTTAACATTAATGCTTCGTTTATTATATATTTCACCGAATTCAGTTTAGATTTGCACATCATAAATTTATACTTCGGTAATTCTATCAACAATAATCCAAATTTATACGTATTGTCACAGATTTTTGCATTCACTAATGTTAATTGTATAATCGATTGTAAACAGTATTCTGCTATGATTTTATGGTGTTAGCCTTTAAATGCATGTGCTATGTAAAAACGTTATGTGCGGGAAACAAAACAGAAGTATGTTAGGAAAGATTAAAAACGTTATGGAGAATTGAGGGAAAATTTTTGTGTGCTGTGCTACTACTAATCCTACTGAAGGAAGGATGTACAAAATTAATTCTAAGGAAACATGAGACAGCTTCCGATACGTTTCTGCCGAGAAGATTATTTTATTCCGGTAATGTGAATTTTTTTTTATTCACAGCGCAGAGTCTATTAGTTCTCCTAGTTTGAACGAGTCGTTGACTTGAAACTATAATATTCTGCATACTTCTTGAAAATTTAGAAATTATTTGATAAGAAGGCAAGAAAACATGTTTATTTAAATTGACTCTACCCAGGGCGCTTTATGGCTTACTGCTTGGCACTCTGTATATTATATTATTCGCTTGTAATTCTTTCTCCTTGACATTGACAAATTTGTCCCAGTGCTACTATTCAGTCAGCGATATTTTTATGATTCTGTTTCTGCCCGAACTCTACTCTGTAAAATAAGATAGAATATGGAAATTTGAGTAGTTTTTTAAACGATATTATTATTATTACCACAGTAAAAAAGCCATATTGTGTTAGAGACTTTTCATTTGTTTTAAACAGGTGATATAGTAATGTATTATAATTCGCACTGGCCGAACCCAAAGTCTAATTTTTTGGTAGATAACAACCATACACTTAAAATTTTATAATAATAATGCAATACTCGTAATAGTTCCATCATTTATTATTATTTTGGTATCAAGTAACCAAAAAAAAAAAAAACGAAATACCGTAATACAGACAGCGGGAGGTACAAAAAAATCTGCCTGAAAGACTAAGCAAAAACCCACATCTTCTCAAATTATTTTAATACAATACTGTACGCACTCACTAATTTTAATATATATGATTATTTCGAACTGCAGCACTACAGTTTTACAATTGTCACGAATTCTCGCTCAAAGAGAATTTATTTTGCAGTTAAGAAAAAAAGAAGTCTCAGAATGCCACAATATAGTTTTGTCCGTCAAAGATATATGTGAAGTTAAGTCTTCTTCTTCTTCATCTCCTTCAGTTTTCAGCCCCGAGACTGGTTTTCAGCAGCTCGCCAGTCCGATCTTTTTTTTTACTCTCCATACGTGGTGCAGCTCATATATTTTATGATCTGCTGCAATTAGGTGCGTCTTGGTTTTCCTTCCTAAATCGTTTATTTTCCTCCAATAGTTCACTCCGATATTTCTCTTACCACGTGAGTTCAACGCAGAACGTGCCCAATTCGTTTGTTTAGTCTTTTTATAATTATATTCTATAATTATCTTATCTACGGCAACATCACGTTTGAAACCTGCAACCTTATTTTTTTTTTTTTTTTTTTTTTTTTTCAGGTTCTCCAACTGTCTATGTTTCGCATCCATACAGAGCAACACTGAGAAAATAATTCGTAGCAGCTACAAGAAACTTTGCGGGAATAAATTCGTAGGGCGTAAATGATCCATCCTGCGCGATAAAGAGTAAAAAAAATCCGCGAGCTTACGTCCCGCCTCAAGCGAGACCTTCTCAGACCATAGTGCTGCCGTCCCTGAAAGACGGGTGCCTACACCCCACACCACACCACCGCACCGGCTGGAAGTTCCCGCGGGTACATATTTTCCCTGGAAGATATTTAGTTTCCCCTGGCAGTATCCACCCAACGCTCCCCCCTCGCACCCGGGCCGTGAATGTGCGTCAATTAATCACCCTGGCAGGCCCGACCTGTCGACCCGAGAACAGGCAAGGCCCTCGTGACGTCACTCATTAGCGAAGCCAGCTCTTGGCGCGTAGCAGTGCTGTTGTGGAGCGAGACAGCTTCATAACACCGTGCTACAGGTATAGCTCATTCCATGTTAGAGCCAACTTTTCATGTGATCATTTGGCATAGTTTTCTGTTGGGGTGAGTGTGGAGCTGGTCAGAAATGAAGAAGTGGGAGTAAAGGGACATTCCAGAGAAAACACGCCAACTAAAGGAGCCGTCCGGCACGGTTGTCACGTGGCAATAATCTGGTTGGAACCCACCAAGTCTCAAACACGGATTGCCCTGGACACGGCACCAATCGCAGCCCGTCGTGGTTCGTTGTACTCACCATCTGGTTACTAGGAGTTTCTCTCCTGCCAACATCACTGCACATTCACTCCCTCGCGTACTAAGGTGGCTCACTAGACAGAGTGTATCTGTGTGTTTGAGGCACATAATCAATGGAGCGTTAAGAACGCTGCTGACTGGCGTATGTAATACAATAATTCATCTACGCTCAAGTCCCCCAACTGGCGTGCAGTGCTTTACTAATGTTCTCCTATCTATAGGACTTTAATAAGTGGTGACCATATCATTTCATCTGTGGAAAGTATTGTTCAAAGTCCAACGCATATTTATATTTCCAAGTTATTCGAATACAGTTTGTATATTCGCAGAGACGGCAGTCTGAAAAAGTCACTTTAGGCATTACAAGCGGAAAAAAATCGTGTTTTAACAAGCGTTTTGAATTTGTAAGCTTGTAGTCATAGTTTGAAGTGTGCGTTCTTATCCTAGCAGTCTCGTCACAGAAATGATACTCGTAACTCGCTGCAATACATTTCAAGGACAGGTAGGAAGCAGCCTTAGGACACTGTCTACAGCAATTTTCATCGTCAATTTTTAATTTTATATTTGTAACAGATTTTTTCTTATTTTAGACATAAAAAGTGTGACTACATTTTGCTTTTATGTATTTTCTCTCTCAGTTTTTGCGTAATGGCTCGTAAATGTTAAAATTAGCATGTTACGGTTTTCAGTACGACACAAAAACAAACTGACGTGTCAAAATAAAACAAAATCACAGTGAATAAATATGTTGCAGGCTACAAGTTTTCCTATATAAAAACCAAAATTGAAATATTTTGCATTAAAATACATATGTTTAAATTTGAATTAAAGAATATAAAAATTCAACCATTACTTAAAATTATCATTTTGTGGTTTTATATAAGGTTTTTTAGCCTACAACAACGTTATTCACTGTGAATTTTTTCAATTAGGTGTGTCAGTTGGTTTTAGCATCGTACTGAAAACCGTAATATTTACGAGTCATCACACAAAAACAATGAGAGGTAAAGAAATTTCATAAGAGCAAAATTTAGTCAAAATGTATATCTAAAATAAAAAAACAATATTTGGTAAAAATGTAAATCTAAAAATATGTCGATGAAAATTGCTGTAAACCATGCACTTAATGAGTAAGGACAGCTGTCTACTCAAATTTATTTATTTTTAGGAATAAAATGTATTCGAGTTTTATTATTAAAATTATGGCTATTTTAAAACATACTAAAACTCCGTGGTATACTTAAATTTAGAAATTGATGGAACGTCGTGTCCTGCATTAACGCCCACAGTATAATATTGATTACTGTGGACAGTTTCAGATAAATTCCCACTACAACATAGTTTCAAAGATCTCATACTTATGACCTTAGATAGAAGAGTAAGTAATAGTTACCTGCATTACTTGACACACACAAGACTAATTTATAATATAAGTCTTCCTATATAACAGTATTTAAAGCCATAAATTAATAATTGTCTATTTCGTTTGCAAATTGAACACTCGTACGACAGAATCATAAAATTGTGCCATTTCAGTACATAACTTAAAATGCCCTGTATACTTCTCTCTACACATCAGCGTTCCTTGATGAGAGTTCTACTTCCTTCGTCCTGTCTCAGGCGTTGGATTGTTTAGGGTGAGGGGGGCTTTGAACACTTTCTTCCTTTATTACTTCGCCAACAAACGCGAAAACACCCCCGGCGCGTTAATTAACTTATAACTTAGTGTCACATAAGTTTGCCAGACTTGACACTTCTCCGAGAAGAACGTCTGGAGCCACCATGTTTACGGGCTGCCATCCGGGGAACCAAAATTATGCTGAGCAGCATCCTTCACGAACAAATCGTTGGCTTACTTCTAGAACCTCTTTAAGTCTAGATTTTCCCAATTTTGTATTCCAGGTGAATTTGGTGCTAATTTTCATGGCGCTTCTAGAGTTCAAATCTTATAAATTTACTGCGTATTAAGTTTCTTCTATGCTGAAATTAAAAAACCTTGTGTCTATGGTTAGCATGAGTATGAATATTTTCTTTTTGCTCCCCTGTAAAACTTTCTGAAATGGTCTTACGAGGTTTTAGAAGTAAGCCAACGAAATGTTAAATCATTATTTTAGGCTGGGATGAACTGAACACTTTTAAAGAACGCCCAGTCTATAACAAGTAAACTCGGATAAATAAGTTAACTTTTGAGTATATATATATATATATATATATATATATATATATATATATATATATATATATATATATATATATATATATATATATATATACACACACTAGCTGCCCCGACAAACGTTGTTTTGTCACATAAATAACTTAGTGTGTGTGGAAGAGGTCTAATAATAAAGAAATTAATAAATAATAATAATAGAGCAGCGACACCTGGTGGGGATAGACTGGTATCAGCTCGTGGGGATAACTGATCGATTATCACTTACACAGTTATCGACCGGGTTACAAAATTATTAAATTAAAAATAATTACTAAACAATAGCACTTTGGAGTTTAAAAAATAGATAAAAAACATATTCGCAGACCTACCGAATGTGTATACAAAATTTCATTGAAATCGGTTAAGCCGTTTCGAAGGAGTATGGAAACAAACATTGTGACTCGAGAATTTTATATATTATATACATACACACATACGTACATGGATAATTTGATTAATTATTAAGATTATTTGTTTACATTAAAAATGTGTCTCGAAACTACGCATTACTTGAAAGATTAATTAAGAAAAAAAAGTGAATAAAAAATGATCAGTTTATTCCGAATCACCCGCATTTAGTATACTCCGGTTCGTTTGTAAAACGATCATTCCTTATTTAACCAAATACCCTTGTATCATTAAATTTACTTTGTTGGCCACACCAGTTAAGCAATTAATATTATTTATAGTTTTATATGTTATCGTTTGGGATGTTTTCGACGACCGTACACGCTCAAAACATACGCTGTACAAGCTATAAACAACCACCAATATGTGGTAGGCGACTGTATATGCGTGAGTTAGTGACTGTTCGTTTGTTTATTTATTGTCTCCTCTTCATTTGTTCGTTAATGCAATATTATAACAATTCGTACAGTACTTACCTGTCGATTGTACAACTTATTGTCCCTAATCAACACAAATCCGCTTGGTTCGGTCGATATGAAAACTGGCTGTTTCTTTTGATCTTCAAGACTTTCGAATAAAATAAAAACCGAAATAGACGAGAAATTGTTCTTGTCTGATTCAGAATCAATACGGCTGGTATGTGGCTGGTGCTAAACGTATTTTGCTGCTCAAAAGGACATGCCAGCCCATTGAGGGGTAAGAACAGCTGACAACCCAAATTCATTATTTTTCGAGGAATGAAACTTATTTAAGTTTCATTTTTAAAATTCTGGCTACTTTAAAGCGCAGAGTAAGATTGTGTTTTTTTTTTAAGTTAGAATTAATTGAACGACTGTATTAGTCTACCCTGTATAAACGCCCAGATCAGTTATTTTGGAAGGTTTCAGATGTCATGACAAAACAAGCATACGAATTGATTTCGAAGTCATAAACTCGAACTTGTTCAATACTGTAACTAAGATATATTTCCATAGATTAATTTGAAACCAGACTCATTATGATAAGTACATTAATTAAATCGACGACTTTATAAAGGGGACTCCCTACAAAAGGTTTTATTGTTTTAGCAATTGTTACATTTGTACGAGATATGATTTGTTTAATAGATATATAATGACTATTTTCTCTGTAATGAAAATTTTCTAGCTTTCGTAGTGTTTGTATAATGGCGTGCCAAAGCCAAAATGTGCATAGAACGGTTTATACAAGAAAATAAAACCAAACGACTTACAGAAATCAAATAATTCACTGTGAAAAACAGTGACACGTGCTACATCTAGACATGTATAAAAAGTCGCATTAAAAATTATTTGTATTTTTTAAATTTAATTTGAAATTAAAAAATTAAAAATTTTCTGCAATTTATTTAAATACGAAAAATTTAAACAAATTATTTTTGTACATGTCTTGACGTAGCCCATGACATTGTTTTCCAGTGAAAATTATTTCATTTCTTTAGGTTAGTTGGTATTCGTTTATTGTATAAAACAATTTTATGCAAATTTTGGCTTTAATATGCCACTATACGAAAACTATGAACGCTAGAAAATTTTCCTTGCAGTGAAAAGTAGTCACAATGCATTTCTACAAAACAAACAGTATCCCGCACAAATATAAAAATTATTAAAACAATAACAATTTTGCGCGCACTCCCTCGCGTGGTAGATAATTAAACGCTTAAAACATCAATTGATTTCTACGCTCTTTTCGAGGACAATACGGATAAAATACTCAATGACAATCCTAGATAATGGCATTTGCCAACTTTATGAGGAAATATTTATCCAGAATTACTAATTCCTTACGCGTGATCTCTTGCGCCGCAGTAAAATGCACAAGGTTCCGGCGTCAGAGATTGTGCCTCAGAAGTTCGTAACACTGGAAACAATTTTGTTTAAAACGTTGGCTAAAATTAATGTCTAGGATTGCTATTGTTTAATTTTCGCAAATTGGCTTCAATAAACCTACAGTTATAGATTAATGCTTCTAGCGTTGAATTATGTACCACACAATCTTAATATGGATAGTGAAGAGAGAGAGCAACATGAGACGAAGTTAGGAACAAACCGCCGTGGAAGAAGAAGACTGCAAGGAACCAGACAACAGTTAAGACTCGGCACCAATCACATTATTGGATTATTTTATTTTTCGCGTTAATGAAATTCTGAGAAAAATTTTAAATTTGCGACTATAATGTGAATCCTGCTTACCTTGCGCTACAGTTTATGCATTACAGTTGAACTTTTAAGGTATATTCAGGGCGCAATCAGTTCAGCATTTTTTTATAATTTTGCTGCAGAATTGTTTTAATATATCCTTTTGCTGAACTGATTGCGGCCTAAATAACTTATAATTTCAACGGCGATTCTTGTACTGTAGTGCAAGGTAACAATCCACGACATAACTAAAAAAATTCACAATTCCATTTTCAAAACTTTATAAAATCTACAAATAAAACAATCATATATATTACTCAAAAGTGCAACGAGAGTCTTCACTGAAGACGAGGCATCAACATTTCCTTCAATCAGCCGTCCACGAGGTCAAGTGATGTGAATCTAGGAACGTCGAGAACGCAGTTTTTCATATTACTCTCTTGTTAAGAGAATCACAATTGGCTGAACTCGTGCCTGTCGAACAACGAAAGGTTCATGTATCCTGGTGAGTCTTCCTTGTGCAACTTTGCTCCAGTATGTTCCCAATACAGTCAAAATGTTCTGTCGCAATTGTCCAGGCAGCTGAGAGAGCGAGCAAATCGAGGAACGGCCTATACAGCTATACATTAGCTGATCAGTAACATTCATTACGCACATACACGCACACACACACGCATATACACACAAAACACACTGAAACACACTGATTATATACAGCACGCAATCCTGTACTACACTTGTTCACGTTGGTGAGGCTTTGGCGCTGTGACAACTGCTAGTGTTTGTCATACACATGCCATCGCGGAGAATTTTCAACTAGTTGAGCTGTAGCACATAAAGCTGTTGTATTAAAATTTTGGTGCATTATTGTTGTTGCGTGTATGGCAAAAAGCGTGTTACACTGACGGTGACCTACGGCTACATTCAGGATGATGTTAACATTTACATCTGTGAGGTTTTTTTTTTTTTTTTTTTTTGCAATTTCTTTCAATCATTCCCTTAAAGTAGATAAAATAAATGTAATTGTTTGCAGATATCTCAGTCAGAAGATACGCAAATCCATGTACTATTAGCGGGGTGACTTTGCACTCAATGGGGTGACATTGTAGACATGTTGACTTCGTACACATGCTGACTTCGTACACGTGGTGATTTTGTATACATGGTGACTTTGTGCATGTGGTGACTTTGTGCACGTGGTGACTTTGTGCACGTGGTGACTTTGTGCACGTGGTGACTTTGTGCACGTGGTGACTTTGTGCACGTGGTGACTTTGTGCACGTGGTGACTTTGTGCACGTGGTGACTTTGTGCACGTGGTGACTTTGTGCACGTGGTGACTTAGAGAAATTTCAATTTTTTTTTTTTTAACATACGGCAGCCTTGAACGTGTCCAAGTCCCTCTGAACACTTTAGTGCAATTCTTGGGAGGAGGAAGATCAGTGCTGTGTTACATACCCGTAGCTACATAATTCACTATTCAATCTACTAAAGGTTCACATCGCTATAATCTTGGACGCCGGGTCAAAATATTTAATCACTATGCGAGTCAAAATCATACGTAAATCCAAATAGTCAACACTACCAGTGTACGTACCATGGGCCTTTCTGGCTGAAGGGGTAGAAATAAGAGACACGTAGTGCAAGATACCAAACATTTAAACAATAACATTCACAGAAATAAAATAGCTGATGTAATTGTTTATCCTATTCATACGTGTCTATGAGGCTACTGGAGGTATTTTCTTTGATACACAACTCACGCTTTGAAATACACACTGTAGAGCTGCCCAGGGTCGATGGTACCACGAGAGCAAAACTCCAGCTAAACCCTACGGGCTGTTCTCTTTATTGACGCGCCCTAAGAGAGTTCACTTCTTTCGCTACCCCCGCGACGTTGTAAGCTTGTCCGGAATAAACCCTCTCGACGAGTGGAAGACACATCACTTTTCACGCTTTCAAATGCAGATGAAAACCAAGGATGAATCAAGTTTCATAGATGTTTGTGCGCTCCTCAAAACTGATTGTCTCTATACTCCTACCCAAACTTACGTGCATGCAATTTCATAACAACCAAGCATGTCGAAGAAGACTGTATTTACGATGGCTGCTTTGTTCAAGGTTGAGTAATATTTATTATAATTTGGATAAACAACATTTTTACTTGCAGCTTATTTGTTTTTTTTTTTTTTTTCGAAAAACTCTACTTTACATCTATTTGACTTAAACGTTACTAAGTACAGCCAAACAAAAATGTATTAATTAACTTTCATTTACATCTATCCTAAATTCCAGACACTGTTAATGTGAAACGTTGCAACAAAAACTCCAGATACACTAATGATATTAAACGCACTAGATGAGTGAGTGAAGATTTTGGTCAGCACTTAACACCGAGGACTTTGGCGTTGGTGAGGGATGACATGAGGTGAGTATGGAGCAGCGCCGGAATGAACGGCCTCGTCCAGCACGATTCCCACATGCGAAAATCCGGGGACCAACCCCATCGGGGACCGGCGCCCCTCCCCCCTCCAACCGGGCAGACCATTCGGCCACCGCGCCCCCAAACGCCCTAAATGTGGGTGTACAAGTCAAAAGCTGTAACATTATACACTCTGAATCTGAATTAGTAAATATTCGCTGATTCACGCTGATCGATAGAGCAGTTTCAACAATTTGAATGAGTGAAAATAGTCACAGTTTAATTAGTGAATATTCACTGTTTTTTCAGTTGTTTTCAAAGAACAGTTTTCACTTATTGAATCTGTGAAAAAAACTGGAAAATCTTTTGACTTTCATTAATTAACTTGTGGAATGTTGGCACTCTTTTATCTGAATCAGTGAATAGTCACCGATTTCACAGTGATTTCTCACTTATTCAATTTGTTGAAACTGCTCCTTCCATCCGCGTGAATCAATGAATAGTCACTAATTCAGATTTGGAGTGTATATCAACATTTTCGACACCTGCTCTCCTTTAAGAATTTTAAATATATATAAACATCGTGAAAGCAATAGAAATGATTAATCATGGCCATAAGGTGCCCGCCTACTGGCCATGTGTTTGTGTGAGTGAGGCACGGCGCCAAGGGCGATGTTGACCTGCTCATCTGGTGCGGTATCACCTCTACCGCAAGACACTGAAACGGCGTGCAGTGGAATCGTAGATCACTCGCCTCACTGACGCTTTCATTGACGACCCGCAACTTTTTATTGGAAGAAAGTTTTAAGAAAAGTCCATTGCATGTTTCTAGAGTAGTTTCACGCGAGTCCCGTTAGTAATCAATCAGATACAACAGGTTGAGAAATCTGTTTTTAGCTTTATCGAGGGGCTCCTAAATGTATTTCTAATTGCCGTAATGCTTTCAAACTTACCTTTCCGTCTCGTATAAAGCGTATTTCGTTTTCGAACACTGGCGCAATGGGCATATGTTGAATAGTTTCGTAAAAAAACGTATTTACGATCACACTGCAACTCAATTAAAGTGCGTGGTAGGCGGCGCCCTTAAGGATTCACTGGAACGTGTATGCGAGGCTGCTGACGTATCAACGCCGGTAGCACTCGAGATATAGAGGAGCAGTTCTCCGGGCTAATGGTGCTCGCAGCCCTGCACTAATGTCAACAATCATAAACAAACTCCTCTCTGCGGCCCTCCGAAGAGCTGAATCACCGCGCCTCTCTCGCGCCTACACGACCGCCTGCTCATCCTTCATCTTCGGCGTCTTTCTGCCCGGTCACACGCATGCTGTAAGGGTTCTTAAGGGCTCCGCCTACCGCGCACTTAAAATGTGCTTTAATGTGCTGGGAAATGCGTTTTTAGTACATAACTATTCTACAAGCGCCCATTATGTCAACGTTCGAAAATAAAACATACTTCGAACTAGTTCTGAATCTCGTTGTTAAAGACACCATGCTTATTAACGACACTGTTTCTGAGCCCTATAACAGCATATTCAGACTGCCGTACTTCAAAATGTTCTGACCCGCTGTGTATGAAACTCAAATAGAAACGTGCACCGAAGTTTGCTACATACTTTCCACCAATAAAATTGTATGGTCAGCGCTTGAAGTCTCTAGAGTAAAAATGGACCGACGGGAAACTTGCACAATACTTCAGAGTTTGCCTCGTAACGATGCGACATCTGATGGGCGCTCCAAGGTCGCCCTTACAGCGCCGTCGCTTCTGAGCCTGTAGGACGCAAATAGGCAGCGCCCTTAAGAACATGCTTTGGTGTAAATAACTCGACTGAATTTTAACAGAATACTCTTAAAGAAATTTGAGACTCTGCGTGAATGCACGTAAGCTTTCTGCACTTAGCTCGCAACAAATACTTTGCTTGAATTTTGCTTATTTTGTTACAAAATTTGTGATACTTTGAGCACGGGAGAAAAATCAACCGTTGTGTTTATTGCCGCGATAAAACAAGGGCACAAATAAATACAGGATATTGAGAAATCGAATGTCAATATTTTGGAGGAACAATCGTCAACATCTGGAAGAGTAAATCATAGGCCCGAAAATACACCGTTTGTGTTCCACATATCACATGGTGCAATTCGTAGCACGCGGGCAGAATCAAATTACTGTGGCATGTTACATTGGACAGAGCGTACCGTCCAATTAAATAAGACTCGCCTGGTATGAAGCTGCCAATAATAGCTGCAATGATATTCTACAGCGACACGATCCCGCCCCAACGCTTTGCAATTTAATATCATGCATTGTGAAACGTAGAGCAGAAACAGCAAATTTTCGGACCCATATTAATATTTTTTTGCTTCTCTATATGTGATGGCTTGTTCCCCCACAAATACTTACATGCAGTTTTGCAGCACTCTGTATAAAAGTGTAAAATAAAAGTACCAACTCTTTGATATCAGCATTATGTTGTGCTATAAAAATATTACTGAAAATCATTGTTCAACTTACCAGACATAGCCTTAAGAGGACGTGGTAGATACATGAGCGCTGAATTCTTCAACTGAGATCTACACTTTTTGAAAGTCAGTACAGAAACACTACAAAACAGCAATCCTTGATAGTTATATTTGCCAACTTTATTAGCAAACATTTACCCAGAATTATGCATTTGTTAAGCGTGATCTCTTGCACTGCAATTAAATGTACGAGATTTCGGTGTCCGAGATGGTTCTTCACAAATACGTCAATCGAGAAAAATTTTTGTTCAGAAAGTTGACAAAACTATTGTCTAGAATTGCTGATTTTATTTATTTATTTATTTATTTTTTTTTTGCAAATTGGCTTTGAGAAACCTACAATTCTGAACAGATGCTTTCAGCGCTGAATTATCTACTATGCATTCTTAAGGACAATGCCTACCCTGGAGCCCTATAGAGAAGAAGGGTATGGAATTACATGATAAATTATATTCGGTGGTGCGCAATCAACGTTCATAATACAGGATGTTCATAAACAACCCCAAAATAAGCACACCGTACAAATCCTGGGCTAAATAAAAGACGAAAATGTTAGTGGTTGAATGTAGTACGACGATATATTACGTGCACAATGTGACAACACAGCACGGAGAAAGTCCACTCTTCGGCTCTATGCAATGTATTATTTTATGTACGTTACAACAAGTAAACGGATAATCATGTTTGAACTGCTCGCTATTTTAAACTGTACCCATAATATGCAGGTCAGAACAGTAGTAGTAAGATAAGTAAGATACGTGCTAAGCGCAAGAGGGGACTAACTACAGTTTAATGTTGTTGTGCACGTAAAATGTCATCGTACAAAATGTTGCCACCTACGTTAGCGTCTACAATTTAGCCCAGGATTCGCGTGGTCTGCTTGTTATGCTGTTGTTCCTGGAAATCGCTTTCGGACAAGACCCATTCTCCATCTAGCTAACCAAACAGGAATTAAAATAATAATAAGTAGCTGTTTACGATTACTTTTTCTCTCACAACTTTAAGAGTATTGAAAATCCAGTTGAAAATATCCTACATGAATGTGGACCGCACCGAGATGAACATAATGCGTCAGTGGTGGTAAAGATACTTAGAAATATCTAATACAAATCAACATGAAATTCCTTACCCCTGCTCCTGCAGGGTTCTGAGGTAGGCAGCAACCTTAAGGGCTCTACCCGAGTTTCCACATGTTTGACGGTAATTATTTGTTAAGAGACGTACGCAACTGACGCATGAACGATTTTGTAGCGTGCCGCGCCTAATCTTTTCTACGCGAAACAGTAAAACATATTCACAATACGTTTATTTACGAAAAGAACAAACGGTAAAAACTAGGCATCTACCAGTTTTAAAAACGCAATATGCTTATGCTTAATCGAAACAAGTTTTAGGAACCCCTCAAAACGGCTAAAAACGGCTTGATTTAGAGAGCTATATCTAGAAAAATACCACCCAGATCCGTAAAACACAACAATGGAAGCATGCGTGGGACTTAAATACAAACTTTCCACAAATAAAACTGTAGGGTCACCGTTTTAAGAGGGTGTGGTACATAATTCAACACTGAAACCATTAATCTATAACTGTAGGTTTCTTGAAGCCAATTTGCGAAAACTAAACAATAGCAATCCTAGACAATAGTTTTCGCCAACGTTTTAAACACAATTGTTTCCAGTGTTGCAAACTTCTGAGGCACAATCTCTGACGCCGGAACCTTGTGCATTTAACTGCGGCGCAAGAGATCACGCGTAACGAATTAGCAATTCTGGATAAATATTTACTCATAAAGTTGGCAAAAGCCATTATCTAGGATTATCATTGAGTATTTTATCCATATTGGCTTCGAAAAAAGCGTAGAAATTGATTGATGTTTTCAGCTTTCATTTATCTACTAAGCACTCTTTTAAGTCTCATAGGAAAAAAAGAGTAGTACGGAAACACTGCACGCCAGTTCGGTGCGCCGCGAATATAAGCGATGCTGTTACCGCCCAGTATGGAAAGTTGAACCTTATCGCTTCACTGTCTCCGCGCATCAGCCGCGGAATATTACATCCGGTGTATAGCACTCTTACAACATGGACGGGAGCCGAAATCGAATAATCGCTTTGTGACTTTCATATAACTTTTTTTTTTCAAAGTTCTTTAATTTTGTCGAAACAAACACACAGGGCCGCGCTTGGCGCAATGGCTAGAGCTCTCGCCTCCCACCAAGGCGACCCGGCTTCTATTCCATCGTGCCGGATGATGACGCTGGTCAGTGGGTTTTCTCAGGGATCTCCCATTTCCCCCGCCCCTTATTCCAGCGCTGGTCCAAACTCACATCATGGCATCTGCGCTAAAGACCTAAATGTTAAGAGCTGACCAAAATGTCCTCACTTCTTCACAGATACGCTATGATGATAGCTAATTAGTCAAGTAAAGAAATTTCCTTTTAATTTATTAATTTTCTAAAACCATTATATAATTTGTCTCGAAAAATTACATTTATAGTAACACCAATTTTCGACAAAGTTTCAGAGCAATTTTGCGATATCGGCTCTAGTCTGAATTAAAAAAATATATATATTCTCTCTGAAGCCGAGAACTTCTGAACCACGCCCTTAAAGGCGCTCATTAGATATGTTGCGTGTGTGTATGAGGCACCAATGATGGATACTTGAAGGCGCTGCGGACCGTGCTTTATAATAAAATATCGCCTTTACACAGATGCCAATCAACTGGCGCACAGAGTATTAGACTACTATTACTCGTTTCCCTATGGTACTTAAGTGATTACCATACAAAATTTTATTTGAAAGTATGATTCTTAGTGGAACGCATGGCTCTTTGTATTTTTTCAGATCCGGTTGGTTTCCTTCCGAGATACGGTAGTCTGAAAAAAAAAAACTTTTTTAACTGTCCAGAGAGACCCGAAAAACGTGTAACTACTGCGGCTTAAGTTTCAAGTGTGTTTACTTTTCGAAGATGCACAAATGTAATGTGCGTTACTGATCAACAGAATATCCTGTGACTAAATTGCCTGAGGTATATATACAAAGGCCTTTGAACTGAACGTCCCATCGACAAGTATGACCGTAATGCCAATTCTGTATCCCCTAATGTTATGCTGATGTAGTCACTGCTGTTTATTTTGGGTGGAGTTTAAGTTCTTTCAGGGTTTTTTTTCTTTAAATTTTTTCCTCGGTTTCTGATAACTGTTTTCTCTGATTGTTAAATGAGCATTTACTTAGCTTTCGACAGTTGAAGTTGGCGCAACTATCTCCCTTAGTCAAACTAGGCAGAATTTTAAATTCAAAATTAATATATTTCGTTCAGAGCAACAGACTTCTCTTAGATTATATTATTGCAAGAACTTGAGAAATACACATCGTACTAAAAATAAGTACAAATATTTAGATTTCATATATAATATGCAACATTTACGCAACATTTTAATTTTTGTTATTATTTGAGTTCGATGAAATATTTATCCGCTTTGTTAGGTTGCATTAAATTTCCGACTTCATATTTTTGCAATGACTAAAGAAAAAAAGGAGGTTCACAGGGATTACGTAATATTATGGCAAAAAATACTGCTAAGGATATTCTATTCCATTTTCTATCACATTTCCAAAAGAGTTTTTGAAAGCATGAAACATTAAAACTGTTTTAACAAATCAGAACAACGTAATATTGGGAAACTTAGTACCCGAGCATTTGTTATGTTTGGTCGAAAATTCAAAATTTAACAATTATGTTTTAATCACTAACGGATTGCCCAAAGTCCTTTAAATTGAATCTACGAATAGCTTTGGTCAGCATAAAAATTTACTCTGCATTTTTAGATATAATCTACACAGATCTGATCTTTGAACAAAAAAAATAATAACTATGTTAGGTAAAGTCAAATTTATTTTTACAAACTTCTAAATGTGTTTAATTTGTTTAACAAATGGAAGTATACGACAATTTCTCCTAAGTATTCTATGATGCTGTCCGATTTTAGGTGGTTATGAAACATATGAAATAGTTTAACTCCTTAAACGTTTCGTAACCTACAAAAACCAAAATTAACAACTCTTCATATATTCACTTTCTTTTTATTTCAAATAATCCTATGTACGTGACACTTTAATTAACCTTTTAATTTTATGTTTACTAGCTCTGTTTGCCAAAATAATCGCGTTAAAATTATTTTATGTAGAGATACGCTGCGTATAAAAACCAAATTTGCATACAAGCGGACTAAATTAAAAGGGTTAATTATGCTCTGGAAAACTGTATCAAAATCCTACAGCAAAAAAAAAAAATTGTGAGTTCGATATGCCAGCGGCTAACTTATTTTCAGAAGCAAGGTCCACATAAAAATTCACTGGTCGCCTCGTATTAACAAACTTCTGAACTCTAAATCAACACAGTCTGCATTTTGACAGCCTTCATCTTGTCCCGCATTAAATATGGAACCACAGTTTATTTATTCAACTTTTGTTCGGTTTTCTCGGTACACCAACCTAACAAAGTTTTCCGCTACTTTAACGAAGTGTATCTATGAGGTGGCGTGAGCAAATATTTTTTATTAAAGTGAGGCGTTTTATTTAATTTGAAGTAAATATAAACGTATTTACGCAAATGAGAAATCTCTTTTTCTTAGCATTTCTTTCATTGCAAAGCAGTGGAAAAATTTTTCTCTAACCTAAGATAGGCTTAGTTACATTATTTTATTTCCAAGACAGTAAGAACAAAAATATTTTCGAAAAATTATGATAGTTGTGGTTATAATTTTAATTTATAATAGTTAATTTTATATTGACACCTGCGTTTCGTGTCAATAATGTAACCGGGAAGGGCTACTTCTTCTTTCAGTGATGCTTGCCATGTATACATAAACGATTTGTTGAGAACATGCTGATATTTACTCCTTACTGCAACTCGATCGCTTCCTAATTTTGACATCAGCCAGTAAAACATGCTTCCGTGCCTAACATCACACGAAGGTCATAGAAGCACCTCGTAACTTTGCAATGAGTGACTGCATTACATTCTGTTTCCCATACGCTTCTGCGTTTGTTGATACCTAATTCGTACTCATAGTATGGATATACAGGATGTTCATGGAAGTATGTTACAAACTTTGCAAGATGATTCCTTGTAGAAAATGCGGAAACATTTTATTTTATATAGCGCAAGTTTTTGGTTGGCACAAATGAGGGCGCGGTTCACCTTAGTTTTCAATTTCTTATTTTTATTTTTATATTTGTACCAGATATTTTTTTCTTATTTTATACATAAATTGTGATTAAATCTTTCTCTTAGAAAATTTGTTTATCTCTCATACTTTTTACGAAATGAGTCGTAAACGTCAAAATTTGCACTTTGCGGTTTTAAGTACGCCACTAAAACCATACGACATTCCAAACTGAAAAAATTCACACTAAATGACAATGTTGTAGGTTGTGATTTGACATACATAAAAACAAAAAAAATATATTTTTTGGATTTTTAAAAAAATTGCTGATATATTTTAATTTTTTCATTTCAAAGTTCAGCATTTTTATTAAATACAAAAGTATTTTATTTTTGGTTTTTATATATGTCAAATCATAGCCTACAACATTGTTGTACGCAGTGAATTTTGTCGGTTTAGTATGTCAGTAGGTTTTAGTGGCGTACTTAAAACCGTGAAGTGCCAATTTTGACTTTTACGACTCATTTCGTAAAAACTATGAGAAATACAACAGTTTTCTAAGAAGCAGATTTTATCACAATTTATATCTAAAATAAGAAAAAAATTTCTGGTACAAATGTAAAAATAAATGAAGACGTTGAAAACTTAGGTGAACCGCGCCCTTAAGGGAGAAATTCAAGATTGAAAATTGACAAAAAAAAATAACTAGATAACGGCATTCCAGCAGCATTTCAATAATAATAATCTCCGCATCTGTAAAAGATTTTTAAATACCTTCCATCTTCATTAAACGATGGGGATGCTTAATCCTCCTGTGTACCGGATGTTGCATACATCTAAGGCTCAAAATTTTCAACGTCCATTTTCTCGAAAACAGTTCTCTTGAGGGTGTTGAGACAAGGTGACTTTTTTGTTCACTGGGGTCTCTTGCTACAAGATGTGACATTTAATAGCCAAGATATTCGATGGTAAACAATAATATTCCAAAAAAGGTTGACACCACACTCATTATCTAATGAAGTTGAAAAGTATTCGAAACTATTTTTCAAACATTGCATATTTTATCACTCAACCGCGCCCGGAAATTCATTGTTTAAGTCTCCTTACTTCTGGTTATTTTAACAATAGTTTTTTTTTAGTGACAATTTTCAGTTGCGAATTTCTTTCGTGAACATCTGGTATAAGCAAAAATTTTGGCACCTTTTCTTATGACTAGTGCATGAATACATTAAAAGTATTTTTCCCCATATTTAACACTAAGTTTGCAACGAATTCAAAAGGATTTTCTTTAGTGATAGAATTTTTCTTTTTAAATTTTTGCCATTTTTTTTTCAGAAAGAAACAAACAAAAGATAGCATTGCATGAAGAGTTGTGTTATTTGACTTACAAATTACATACTTTATTTTAATCAACTTTTCTCAGAGAGAGCTAAGTCTATCTAAGAAAACGTTACATCTAATTTAATGTAATTCAGGAAGAATTTATGAAGTTTTAAAAAAACTTACTTGATTAGATAAATGCTATGTATATAATTTTTGTAATTTACGTGATGTCAAAATTTGACTTTAGTGCAAAATATAAAACATGATACCATTAAATTTGTCTTAAAATATTACAGCCTACATGGAAACGACGAGAATGGATGCAAAATGTATTGAAAATCATAAATTGTAAGAAAAGATTTTTAACAATCGCAAATATAATTTAATCAAATCAAAAACGTAACTACACTTACGGTCGACGTCATTGTTATCACAGAAAAACGTGAAACCAGTGTTTATTTATCCGTGCCTTAGTATAATCAACTCATAACACCAAACACAAGTATTGTTTATTTTTAAAAAATACAGCACATTCTACTCCTTATAATTACACACTCAAAAAATAATTTGCACTTATTTATCAAATATTCAAGTTAGAATCAGCATTGCTTAGAAACAATATAAAATTTATTTCTTCGTGAAGTCTGACTTAAGAGGTAAAAATTGTGTGTTTATATAAAATTACGTTCATAAGAGAAATTATCCTTCACATTCATATTTTCATTCCATATATTACAAGAACACTCAGAAGTATTTTAAAAATTTATAAATCATCACTTATATAGACCAACAAAAAATATAATAATTCAAATCTCTTTGATGTGAAAACATAACCTCGCTTTTTGACACTCCGTCCACTGGGTTTTTGTGACTGGGAAGATATTGAATAATATGTGGCCGTTGTATGTTAACATAAGATGATTTATTTTCAGCCATTCAATGTTCCTACAACAACCAATTTTATCTCTGTTATACACGACGTGCAACATGACAAAATATAGACATTTAGTTCATTAGTTGTTTTGAACCCAGAAGTTCTTCCTTATAACAACACGCTCTAACTCGTGCGCTGCTGGCAATGTATTCTGTGCGGTCCAGCAAGTTTACGTTGAGTGTGCCAAACACAAACTGTGGTTGGTATACAGAACGTGGCGATGCAGGAATAGCTTCCACTTGTAAACACGCAAACTTGCCAGTGGCGCTACCGTAACAAAAAATCCCTGTTGTCAATATCTCATAAAATAAAAAACAAATTTTTGCCTTCAGGAATATGTACTTTTTATCGCCTTTTTTCGCATTGCAATGCTGTCGTTCTTGCTCCGCTGCTCGGAGGGTGAGTTATAAAAAGGTTCCAAGAGGGAGAGGATTTTTGCTGGTATCAGGTGGCAGCAGTGTGTTTACGCGGCAGGGGAGGCTTATGTTAGCGCTCGGGCGAGCGTGAGACGGTGCGGCGCGGCACTTTGACGGCTCTGGGCTCGCTCGAACAATGGCCTGCAGTCTCGCGCGACTAAAATTAGCGGCGGTGTGGTCTACGCGCCGCATCCCTCCAACATGCTCCTAGTGTTCTCCGACAAGCTACCCAACTAACATGTCTGTGCGCGGTTGCCTGCCATCACGTGATGTGACAAAGATGTCGTTGCCATCTTGAATTTTCTATTTTGTCTCATAACATTATCTAACTGCAGAATAGAATACGTACCGTAATCTGGGATGACTTTGGATACATGGGGTGACTTTGGAACACTTTTATACTATGTATTTTTATTTCATACTAGCATTTCCCGCGGATTTGCTCACGAGTATTACTCATAACTGATAATATTAAGGCCTAATGCGGTTGAAAACCTCTTTGTACACAAGATTGGTAGTTCAGCCATATTGTGTTAAAATGTCCAAGCTGCTAGTAGAGCTAACTCTACAGCTGGATAAGTACCTATAGATGTCCACGCGAAAAGCCCTGCCACTAACAACGACTTCACCTGGGCCTTATTATTATATTCACAGCAAAGTTGACGTTGTGGGGTAATTGCAGAGTCTTAAATGTAAGAGGTTAATCGAATGAAAAACCGTCTGATTTACTCTGTGCACAACCATTGGTGAATGTGCTCTAAATTGAATATTTTCAAAATCTTCACTTGAAGTTTAGTGGCATTAGAAAATTTTGGTGGGGAAACGTATTTGGTGCCCCAACCTTGAGGTTAGTGAGATGATATATGTCAGCTGATGTTGTCGAGGAACCTAAGTGTAAAGGGGACTGCATAATCCATTTTACCCCTTTTAAACGACTAACTCCAAATTTCAGTAGTTCGATCTACCTTGCAGTTTTTGTGTATCAGAATTGAACGTTCGCACGCAGCTTTTAACGGAATTCGAGCCCAGAACCTCCCGGAATATAGATATGAGCTACAAACGACTGCATCACGTAATGTCGAAAAAATTCATGAAAACAAATGTAATATAAAAAATGTAATATTCATTTCCAGGACTCACAGAGGTTGTACAACACCACGTCTCGATAGAACTGTAGAGTGAAACTCCTGTACAATTTATTTCTCGCTGGTCATATTTCCTTTTCGGATTATCTGTCTTCAAAGTTGACACACTTCGTTTTCTTCTTAATAATCCAATTATCTTATAAAAACTTACATATTTTTAGATACTTACGTAAGCATCACTCTGACGCGAATAACATCTGAATATCTCTACTGGTTAGAGAGATATCATGGGTTGATACAAAACACATTTTGTGCTTTTTCGCCCCTTTAGGAGTCGAGTTTCGAAATATTTTAACTCCAAATATTAGACGTTTGCTTAAGTATTCAATCGAAGTGAAAATTACGACGGTAGCCCGTTCAGTTAAACCGAAATTGATCATTCATGAAAAAACATATGTAACCCCTGTACAAAACTGAAAATTAGAATTTCGAAAAAATTATAAAACCCTTTTTGCAGTCATACCTGTAATCATCATCCTGAAGCAAAACTTACATGTATATCTCGATGGGTCGATAGATATCGAGGTTTTATCTAAAACATATCACAGGTCTTTTCACCCCCTAAGAGACTGAAATTCAAAAAACCCTTGAACTACTTTTTAGAATACTTTATTGGTGTCTCGTGTACGTGAAAAACACAACAACAATAGCCCGCAGGGCTCAAGATATATCGACGATTAATTGGAAACACATTTCACCACGTTGCATCCCTTCTCACCTCCTTAGGTGGCGAATTTCGAAAATTCGTGAATTTACTTTTCAGGTATTTGAGTAAGCACCCTTGACGTCGATATATATATATATATATATATATATATATATATATATATATATATATATATATATATATATATAACGATAGTAAATCGAAAATACATTTATACCCTTTTTTACCTCTTCGGGGTCCAATTTGAAAAATATACTCAAATGGTATTTTGGGTATCTATACAAGCATCATTCTAAAGCAAAAAGCAATTCGATGTCTCGACTGGTTCAATAGATATGGAGGAATAATCGAAAACACATTTCACATATTTTCACCTCTTTAACTACCGTATTTCGAAACGTCTTGGAGTCTTCTCTTAGCCATTTGTATACATATCCAATTGAAGTAAAAATCACGGCGATGGCTCATTCAGTCAAAGCAAAATCGATTATTCACTAAAAAACACGTATCACTCCTGTACAGTAACTTACTGAGAGTTCCACTTTTGAATAATGTTAAAATCTTTTACAACTATTTATATAATCATCATCCCGAAGCAAAAATTATCTGAATATCTCGATGGGTTTGATATATATTGAAGGTTTATCCAAAACCATTTCAGGTATTTTCACCTCCTAAGAGACTGAATTTCGAAATACCCTTGTATCACATTTTATACTACTTAACTGGTGTCTCTTGGACGTGAAGAACTCGACAATAGCTCTTTGTGTTCAAGATATACCGACGATTAATTAAAAAAAAAAAAAACATTTAATCACTTTTCACATATTTTCTCCTCCTTATGTGCTGAATTCTTAAAATTTGTGAAACAACTTTTCAGTTGTTTGAGTAAGAATCAATCTTAAACAAAAATCATGTCACTATATAAAAATCAATGGGATCGTTATATATCGATTTTGAATAAAACACATATTTTACCCTTTTTAAACCTCTTTGGGGCCGAATTCGTAAAATATATTTTAATGGTAATTGGTATATTTCAAATGCCTCAATCTAAAGCAAAGAGTACTTTGATATCTTGATTGGTTCGACAGATATGGAGGAATAATCGAGAACAGATTTCACGTATTTTCACAACCTTAACTAAAGAATTTCGAAACGTCTTGGAATCCTGTCATAGAAATTTGTATACGTAAACAATTTAAGTATTAATCACGACGATAGTCAATTGTGTTTCAGATATATATATATATATATATATATATATATATATACACAATTCATAAAAAAACACATTTTGTCCCTTTTTACCGCTTGGAGGTCGAATTTAAAAAAATCCTAAAAGCATTTTTTGGGTATTTACGTAAGCAACATTTGAAGAAAATACCAAGTCTCTATCCCGAAGGATTCGATAGATATCGATAGTTAAACGTAAACACATTTAAGGTGTTTTCACCTCCTTAAATGTCAAATTTAGAAAAATTCTTAAATTGTCTAGTACGCATCTTTATGTGTGTCCAATTAAATTAAAAATCACGATGACAGGCGTCGGGTTCGAGTTCTATCGACGTTTCTCAGGAAACACATTTCCCCTCTTAGAGGACGAATTTTGAAAAAATCTCTTATTAGTGCTTGTCTACGGCCTGAGAGGAACTCACACGAAAATTTCACGAACCTAGATCCAGTGGTATGGACTGCAGTTTGATATGTCAGTCAGTAAGTGTTCACTTTTTATAGAGAGATATAGCTGTCAACTGTGTGTAAATATTAATTCAAAGTAATATGGCTACTTATTTGTCGGAATTCATCATAAGCAAATTTCTTTATTCAGGCTTGCCATAGTTGAGAAAAAATATTTTTTGTTTTGTCCCAAAGTCACCTCCGTTTACGGTATTGATAGAATTTTGGACATCATAACCTTTGCTTGCCGTTACTGTTATTAGATCTTATATCTATGAAATGCCAGGTAAACCTACTACTTTGTGATACCACGGCTTTGAAATTCGGTATCAGAAATATTGTCAACGCTTTAATTGTGATCATATGTTTGATACATTGGTCGCTCATTGCCGAAACTACACATATCTGCTCTCTATTGGTAGCCTAGTTAATTCTGTGTACAGAGCCTTCCCAATTTTGTGAACCCCACAGAGCGGTTTATCACGATATTAAGGCATATCTCGATATACGGTCAGTTTATCGTTTACATTTACACTAATGATTTTATGTTGGTTCCATTGCGAAGATCATTAGTATCTATGATAACACACAACCCTGAAACCTGTCAACAAGACAGACGGAATCCTGGGACGGGCTGAATATCAAACACCAGCGGAAGAACAAGCAATAATATACAAAGTTCCTTTCTCTTGTGGAAAAGTGTACACTGGTCAAATAGGCCAGCAGAATAACTACTATAATACAAGAATTTGAGTATACTACAGCTTAAACTATCGTACGAGGAGGGTACACGACAGCCAGGTTGTCACACCAGTAAGTGAAGACTTTACTACTGGGCGGTCGTAAGCATCTGCTTGCCCCGGAGGATGACATGAAATTACGTGCTGGACTGACGCCGGAATGGAAGGGGCGGGGAAAACGGGAGATCCCCGAGAAAACCTGTCGTCCGGCACGATTCACACATGCGAAAATTCCTGAGAGCCACACCACCGAGAATCGAACCCGAATCACCTGGGTGGGAAGTGAGTGTTCTGACCACGGTGCTAACCGCGGCCTCATTGTCTATTGTGTTTACCGTCAAGTGTTAAGTTATTAAAACACTGGCAGGGTATGTTGACTAAACCTTGTTTTATTCCAAGACTATAATTCGCGACAACCTTGTTAATACCGTGTTTACAAGGCCAAACATTCGTTAGCATAGAAAACATAACTATCCGAAGATGAACTTAATATATGTGACACTACACTCAACTCGGATTTCATTATATTAAACATTATAATTTCGGTAATTGCTGGCCAAATCCTTAAAAAACAGTATTAAGTTTGTGACTGATTTAGTTATATTATTTACATGGCGTTCAGTTATTTAATTATTTGGCCGTTTTAACTTCCCCTTAACAACACTGGGCTTTCGTTCGGAAGCACTATAAATGGAGAATGATGTCAAAGAATCTACGAAGACATGTATAAGAGCTGGATATCATAGTGTTCTAATATGCTGGTGTTAATTAATTTGTACCGTAAAAACACAGCGATCAAGAGAATTATAATATAACGAGTTTCAAAGACTATTACTAGTTACGGCTTAGTTGATATCGTTCACAAACTAAGAAACTTCGATCTATATTTATTATAACGGATTTGATTCCATGGATGTACGATTTTTTCTGACAAAATAAAACATATGTAGACAAAGAACAATCTGCCGAGTTAAATAATATAATATTTCCTTCGTTACATATTTCTTGTCTTCACTCATCAAGTACACCAGTTATTTTCTTTACTAGTAACTGTCTTGTTGCATGTTTAATGTTTTAAAAGGTTACAGCAACAAATAATAAGCAATGGGTTCATAAACCCATACATTCTTGTCTCCTATACTTTGCTGTTTTATTTGCTTCCTGGTTGTTTGCTTGCGGGAAAGGGATTTGTAGTCGCAGCCAGCTTGTCATCGCCACGTAGCTAATACACACGGGTGATAAGATACGCCCTGGCTCAGCCTGCTCGCGTGATCAATAACACAGCAGCTGCGACCACCGGCACGGCAGACACCTGCACGTGTTTGCGACCCTTGCTATGTATGACCTGCCAATCCCCGCAGTCACATTCATTAGTCCGGTACTAGACACGCACTGATTTAATGATGCAGTGATGGCGAATTCCAGGTGACTGCTCTAGGAACGATCTGAAAACTGGCCGAGGGAGTGTGTCAAGAGAGAGAGAGAGATTTTGGTCAGCAATTAAGGCCATATTGGATTGCTTTGTTTGCCCGATTTTTTTTTTTATATATTTCTAGAGGAAAAGTGTAAAATTTGCTATTACAGAGTGAATTCTACTTATCTTGTACTACAATACAAGCTTATAAGTTGAACTTTGTTAGGCCTAATAGAGATTGGTAAAACACTTCACTTGATAAATCTTCTGTTAATCCTCTTTAACAAATGTTGAATACTTAACAGAGGTTGGTTAATCATGGCCTATGTCTTTTTTAGATATGTATTTCCGCGTATTTTTTATGCTGACTATTGTTAGAGACTGTTCATTTAATGACAAGAATGAATCATTTCTGGCTATTCATATTCTTCCAATGCTTACTATTAATCCTAATGAAGCGTCGCTGGTCTCCCTACTGGCTCAGAAGTCATTTACTGCAGTAGTGTTGATTATGTGTTACGTGCGATTTAACAAAAGTTCTAATTTAAAAATTAGGAGCGTAGTGAGTAAACATTTTTTCCTGGACTAATTTAATGTAAATTGTGCATATATATATATATATATATATATATATATATATATATATATATATATATATACACACACACATACAAGGTGTTCTGATAAACGTGTACCGTATTGTGGAGACAATAAACGTTACAAGACTACTAAGGTGTTAATAGTTAATAAACGTGTTTCGACGAATTAATCGTTTAACTGCTAATGTACACTCCTTCAAATGCTCAACTACATACAGATACAACGATATCAGACGTTGGCAAGACGCATTACACATCAAAACAAGACAATAACTTCTGACTAACGTGAGACCGCAAATGCATCCCTAAGCAGATGTGCGCTATTTCTTCAGAAGTATATTCGTTGCTCAAGTAAGGATATCAAAACTGTCCTTATTTACTATGTGATAGATGCATTCGGTTAGCCATAAGATTTTGACATATTTTATTCTTGTTTTAGTGCACGCGCTTCTTGCAGAAGTACGACATGCATGTATCTATTCTTACTTGCCCACCTAGTACACTTTCACAAAATTGTACAGATCTCCTAAGGGATTTCTTTGAAGACGAATCTTTACAAAATAATATTAGCTGTCGTGTTTTCATTTTTACCACCTATCCACACAATGCGGCACACTTCTATATGAACAACCTGTATATATATACACATATTTCAATCAGCAATTAAAAAACCTGAAAAGTGTAAATATTTACAAGTCTTATACAGCAAGGAATAAACGGAAACAGGAAGGCTATAAGGGCTAGACTGTCTCGTGCGTCAACAATCGTATGGCCTTTATGCGCGAGACGAGAAGACGACGTGCAGTGTTTTCGTCGTTGGCTTTTTACTACTGGACTTTAAACGGTGACCTTACTTTTTTATTTACGGAAAGTGCGTAGTAAAGTCCAGCGCGTATTTCTCTATTTTCCTTTTACGATTCCGGGTGATATTTTTTACACAACAGCAGCCTAAAAAGGGGTCCCGCCGAAGTCATGATTTTAAGCATGATATCTTTACAACAATAACAGAGACACATTAAATGTATTATTATCATAGCTAATGATATACAGCACACTTGAGCAGTATTAGTTTTAAAAAAGTTCTCCGAAAACGGTGCAGGAATATTCATGCCCCAGCTGTTCAGGGCTCTTAAGGGGCCCGCCTACATAGCACCCTAGAGGCCGTTCGAGGACGTGGAGTTTTCCCCCCACAAAAGCGGGATTGGGTCAATCCCTGTTGTGGAGGAGGTTGTCTCTCGCTCTCTCTGTTGTCCTCTCGGCTCGGTCTCGCGAATCCCTCAATTTTCCACAACACTGGCAGCATATTTGCGCAGGACACATATTACAAGAACAAGATTCCCTCAAAATTTTCAGTTCTTACAAGGTACAAACAGTCACGGGATCGAAAGCTAAAGCATAGATCTACTAAGGTTAAATGGTTTCAAGTAAAAATAACCAAAAATAATGGCATTACACAAGCCGGAAAAGACACTAATTTGGAATGTTAAGGCCCTATTTTCTAATTACTTAAGAAACTGATACAACTGAAGCCGTTTACCCTTAGTGTGAGGTACCTTAATATCTTTTATATGTCAAACACACAATCTCACGACTAATATTTTCTGTGAAAAAAACTATTCTCCCGAACCTCTACATCACAACTTTCATGGCAGGTAGGCGGACCCCTTAATATGATTTGTTAATATTCTGGGTTATTGAAAAAAATCAGATTTACATAAGAAACATGAGTTAAAAATGTTCATGTTCCTTTTTATTGGGTAGCAATTTAAAAGCTCAAAAATGTTGCAGGTCTCTCTAGTCACAAACCGGAAGTCCAAGCATAAGCCTTTGATGACAGCCGGGAAGTTGCAGGTAGTTTAAACAGCATTATGAACTTGATGCCTTTTCCACGGCATCTTGAGGAATTACTCGCCCCTCGCGAGGGGAATGGCCTCACGTAAGAGCGTTACATCGTCACGAGGCTTACGTCTGTCAGCGACCGGGATCTCGGCGCGACTCCACACCCGGCAACTTGGTAACAGGCAATCAAACAACTCTCCCGCAACCGTTTGCAGAAGACTCCTGGGCCAGGGTTGGCGGGAGGGGGCGAAAGCCCTTGTGCACGTGACCGGCTTCAGGAAGCGCGCAACCCCTTGATGTCCCGATATATGTACTTGTTTCGCGGACCATACACCAGCAGCACATGACTGTGTAGCCTCAGACCTCATCTTAACACAGGCACTACATCCATTCTTATTAATCCAGCAGCGACCGTTGTTTACTACATATATTGCTTTTATGCTTAGGAATGCGTCGTAGATAAATAAACGCTGAAAACATCAATTGACTTCTACGCTTTTTTCGAAGCCAGCGTGGATAAAATACTCAATGACAATCCTAGAAAATGGTATTTGCCAACTTTATGAAGAAATAGTTATCCAGAGTTACTACATTTCGAATATGTCGTACCGAATAAGTAAAACCGACACTATTGGTTACATGTACCCATAGCAAGATGAAGCTTTTCTTAATTCTGTCCAAAGTACATAATAAAAGTACAAAATGTTTCCTTAGTAAGGGAGTTGTTATAAATGGGTAAAAAAAACTCTGTTCTACTTGTAGCTACTGTTAAGTAGCTGATGTTTTCTTGGATTAAATATTTTCTACCGAGTGATTTTTTTCTGTAATCACATCATAAGTTATTTATCTGCAGTAAAACTCCATGCCTGCTACAAAACACTGCGTTAAGACCGTTCAGGGCGTGGTACATAATTCAACGCTAAAAGCATTAATCTATAACTGTAGGTTTCTTGAAGCCAATTTGCGAAACTTAAACAATAGAAATCCTAGACAACAGTTTAAGCCAACGTTTTAAACAAAATTGTTTTTAGTGTTACAAACTTCTGAGGCACAATCTCTGACGCCGGAACCTCGTACGTTTAACTGCGGCGCAAAAGATCACGCGTAACGAATTAGTAATTATGGATAAATATTTACTCATAAAGTTGGCAAATACCATTATCTAGGATTGTTATTGAGTATTTTATCCATATTGGCTTCAAAAAAAGCGTAGAAATCAATTGATGTTTTCAGCGTTTATTTATCTACAACGCACTCTTAAGGTTTGGTTTTTATTTTATCACGTAACAATGTGATAAAAGTGGAAAAACATGTCCAGTGTAATTTTTTAACATTACTGCGGTAATTATTTAAATTAAATATGTCACATTTTAGAATATAAATATTAATACTGAGGTGCCTTAACATTTTACACTAAATGTTAAAGGCACCCCTACACAGTTACAAACATTACTTCAAATTCAATTAAGGTTTTGCATGTAGCTTTACTTTAAATTTTATAATACAGTTCACAGAAAAAAAACAGCCAAGACGTTAAACACGGATTTAAGGCGAACGAATTTTCAGATGAATTTTCAGATTCCAAGGAATTGTTTTCAAGGAGTTGCGATGCCTTGAAGAAATACTTGCGCCTTTGTACGCCAATGCGACTAATTTAGATTTTCATAGTGTTTCATGTTTAATTATTTATAATTACGCTCAAAAAACATACAAAAATTATTGTCAATTTCTTGATTTTATATTTAATTTGATGAAAAATTTCAAAACAACAGAAAACCATTGAAACTCCTGGGGGGGGGGGGGTGGATTGGCACTTGAGCAACTGCAAGGCAATACTATGTGGTTTTATTTATATAAGTGCAAAAAACGCCAAAATTTTCAAACGAAATGCTATGAAAAACTGTTCGAGACAAAGCGCAGTCGCACGATGCATAATTATGTGTTCTACAACATAATGCACAGTTCGTTAACAAATATTATTTTGCATGATTTTGACTTAATTTTTCCTAATCAAATAATAAATACTTTGGGGGAAAAAATATGGCAAACCAGGAGGTGTACTACTACCAAAAATTAGGTACAAATAAGGTAATTCGGAAAGATACAAAACTTAAAGAATTTTAAATCTTAAATGTTTAAATAAATGTGCAAGAAAATATCACATCGAAAAGTTTAAATAATAATGAACAAAGCGCAGTAACCAGTGTCACTGGCATCTTCCTCCCGAATTACCTTATATTTGTGACGAAACCATTTAGGAATTATTCAAGATGAAAAATATGTTGCTTAAAGAAATAATTCAAAATCACTGTTAAACTACCAAACATGGCCTTGAAAGGCCGTGTCAGTGTTTCAGGCGCAAGTATGTAACCCGTATTAACACCATATACAGTGCATCAAGACTAATTTTACATTCGCTATAGCAATAAGAGTGTTACATATATCAACGTTATCTTTGAGCTTTATCAAAGACACAGTCGTACCTATTTTCGCTGCGTTCTGCAATTCAAGTTCAACAACCGGTTACTTTATCAACGAGATGCGAAAAAAGGTTTTTGTAAAATGTGTAGCAACCATTCTTTATACTTGACTTCGGCAAACGCAGCGAAAATAAGAACGACTCTGTCTCTTATAAAACGCGAAGATTATGTTGATATGTGTAATACTCTTATAGCTATAGTGAACGTAAAATTAGCCTTGATTTATAAGAGGCAAATGCGAGTTGCATACACGCGCCTGAAACACAGACACGGCCTTTAAGTCCCTGTACACAAATGTGATAAGCGTTCATCGTGGACACTCGCCAACAATTAGAAGCAGAACTCTCGGCTCGAAACGGGTTGTCGCCGTTGATGCAGTGGATAGAGCACTCGCCTCCACCAAGGCGATCCGTGCTCGATTACTAGTGAGGTCGGAGTCGGTCTCCAGATTTTCGCCATGTGAGAGTCGTGCCGGACGATGGTGATGGTCGGTGGGTTTTCTCAGGGATCTACCGTTTCCTAAACCCTTATCATTCCGGCACCACTCCATACTCTCACATCATGTCACCTCTCACCATCACTAAAGACCTAGATGACAAGAGCTGACCAAAATCAATTCACTACGGCTACATACAATTCAGCAGGCACTGCAGCTGCTGGTGAAATGTAGACGAGCATTTTCCAACATACGCCACGCGCCCTAATGACGCTCACCGGCCTGACAGCAGACTTGATATTTGATCGGCCGCTCGTGCGGGCGGTGGAGTGGTAGATGGAGGGGACTGGGGAGGTGGGTGATGAGTCAACGAGGGTGGAGGGGGAGCTGATCTGTGGCAGGGAAAACCCGCCATGCCGCGGGCTGGAGGGGGGAAGCACCGCATATGCGGGGATGGAATCGGAAATTGGATTTCTGACGTGAACTTTGCTGCCTGTTCCATTCCAGTGGCGGGCCTTCTCGCTGGACCAGGTTGGGGTCGTTGACGCGGAAGAGAGGAAAGACTAGCTCCTATCTACCTCCGGCGAAGTCGCTCCCTTCAAGTTATCACTGCCAGGGAGAAATCCGCC
Organism: Medauroidea extradentata; assembly: GCA_003012365.1. Classification (NCBI taxonomy): domain Eukaryota; kingdom Metazoa; phylum Arthropoda; class Insecta; order Phasmatodea; family Phasmatidae; genus Medauroidea; species Medauroidea extradentata. The sequence goes on from PNEQ01094828.1 coordinate 117,857, forward strand.
TTGTTAATCTGGATTAAATGCGACCATACCTTAACCATTTAACATTGGTTAGTTTCCTACCTCTCAGGCCTTCGTGTGGGGTAGAAAATAGCTACAATAGAATAACTAAACCTTATTTCACAATAAATGTACATTTAGAACGATCCGTCAGTTTTCTAGCCACACGATTAATAACAACACAGCTCATAGCATAGTCGAAGCGGTGTGCCTAGTTCTCACATTTGACAAAGTGTAAGACTGAACAAAATCGTACTGCACAGGAAGCTAGCAATCCCCTATAATTTCGGAATATTAGCGGGAAATCAAGTTTTTTAAAAATTTTTACGAATAAACTATATACCATAGAGAAACGAATATGAATTCTAAAGCCGTCTACGCAACGAAGATAATTTAGATGTAAGTCCGTAAAAATGATGAAGCTTGGAAAGCTTTCGATGGAAGAACGGGTAAAATTATTCCAATCTCCTGATTGGCTGGCATTCACATGGTCGACGGACGGGTGCTACGAAGCATTGTGAATATAAGTCAAGCTTAATATCTCTCATTCTCTTTGCTATCCTTCTTAACCCTGAATTAGTAAGGTAAGAAAATGCCTATTGTACGTAATACAATAACTATACTAATTCTCTTAGAATAAACTATAACCGACTAATACAAATATTAACATATCATTAGTAGAGATTATGTTTTATCGCAGGAAAATCTTGACTGTTTGCTGGGTTTCAACGCACGTTCAGCTTACCAGGTGATTACTGGCTTTCGCTTGAACGCGAAACTGTTTCCCTAGTTGACTTTGACAATAATAATCCCGCTATTGAAATATTAGAAGCCTGTTATTAAACTGCAGTTGTCAGACGTATATCCCCAATCATATGTGTTGCAATTAAGTACAGCGTTTTCAAGGGTATGTTCGCACAAAACATTTTCGCCATATACCATTATCTCGGCATTTCCCAGTCTAGGAGTTGCGCCTGTAAGTGGTAGAACGACCACCCGCAATTAGTATCAGTAGTGCGGGTTGCAGACAGAATACCTAAGGCGCTGCCTACCTCAGAGCCACGGTAGGGATCTCAGTACCTGTCAATCCTACATACATGCTACCACCTACGTTTTTCTCATATCGCCCAAATTTCTACTGTTTACTCATATCGCCCAAATTTCTGTAGTAGCTTATAGAGCGGTTTAAAATACAGTGAAAACTATGAACAAATACGAAAAAAACTAAAAAACCTCGTCGTATAAATTGCATACCGTATGTTTTATTCGTACAGCGATAGTCTTCTCTTTTCAATGTGAAAAAAAGGTTTCTCCGAAAAAGAGATTTTAAAAAATAACTGACAACCACCGAATGCAATTTAACATTTAAATATCTACCTTTGATCATGCCACGGCTCTCACGAATGCAGAGGCCGTAAGGCACTAAGGGCGATGTTAACCGGCTGATCTGATGCGGTGTCGCCTCTACCGCAAGACATGGAAAAAGCGTACAGAAGTATCGTAGATCACTCGCCTGACTGACACTTTCAGTTATGGCTCCACCTTATTATTGAGGAAAAGTTTTAAGCGAAGTCCTTTGGATGTTTGCAGAGTAGTTTCACACGAATTGTGTGACTAATTTTACTGAAACAACAGGTTGAAAAGGCTGTTATTAAAGATTTTGAGGGGCTAAGAAATGATATTTCTAACTGACGTGATGTTTTGAAACTTCTTTCCCGTCATCGTTTGAAGTATGATTTCATTTCTACTTTCAGACAATAGACACACGAGGAATAATTGAATAAAAAAAACGTATTTACGAACATTGGTAGTAAAGATGTTATGTAGGAAATGGCAGTTTCAGAAGAAGTAATTATACACGAGATTTCTCCGTTACTGACTGCCCTGTTGCAATAAACTCACTGTATGCGGCATATATTGGTTGCATTCTTCAAGCTCTGGCCTACTGTACTAAGACTGATTGGAAGCAGAACCGTAACACTGCACTTGATAGAAACCTACGGATGAAGGCTTGAAAAAAGCAACGCTTTCCGGGCAGATGTAAAACTGATGGCGAGTTTACATGTATTGTTGGAAAAAAAATTGAGTAACCTTTTACAGTTGAATCAATGAATATGCATGCAAAATAATTTTCTTTTAACGTGAAATAAATTTGTTTATAATCAATTCTTAAAACACAAATTTTTAAATATCTTAGTGCAAACATAACAGTTCCGACACGAATATTAAACTGTCTTAAATACTGGTATGATTAAAAAATATGTCAATAAGTTTTGTATTCTCCTTAAAAGTTCATAGCTCTTCCACTGAGATAACTGTTTCAATTTTTTTTATTTCTACATTTTGACTAAGGAACCGCAAACGCGGAATGACGTCATTTAAATTTTATTTTAACTTGACTTCAAAGCTCTAAAGTGTATGGTAACTATAAATTACTCCCAGAAATTAATATTTAAAGCTTCTTACTGCTATTGAAAACTTCTGTGCAAGAAATGCAATCTTTAACTTAAAAGGTTTACGGAAAAATTTTATGCTGTTTAAAATACAGAGGTGCTGTTTAAAAAATTCGAGTACCGGCCTTCCAATTATTGAACGTGTATCAGCTGTTTTTCCAAGAAGGAAATTCGTTAGCTTAAAATGTAAGCAAAACGATTACTTCGCTTTTCTGCGTTTTCCACATATTTATTTCAAATTAATTGTTTAAACACCTTTTAACTAATTTAATTAAATCTTCTTCCGAATCGTTACTCTCTTCTTTCGACTTACGTCTTAATTCCAGTAAAAATGTTATTTCCCTGAGAATAATTAATCTAAACAAATAAAATGACAGCCAAATTTCTTAGTGAAAACACACTCTTCGCAAGTATTCCAAAATATCTACAAAATTAATGATTTAGTAAAAAAATTCAATAAAGTTGTTTGCAACAAAACTTTGCGCAGGTCTACGAATACATGGCATGAATAACGCAATAATGAGCTGAGGCTTGTTTTGTTTCTTTCCTTCCAGATCATAAAATATGACTGTACTTCTCTACTTAGTGTTTAACAATATCTAAGCGTCATAACCACCATGCATTTTATGCAAAGATTTCGTTTAATCCATGGACTGCTAACAAGTTTAAATAGTACTCACTGTTCAACAGTAGGGGACAAAATATCGTTGCTTTCTTGTAATGTAACGAATGTTTTCAATATATATGAACACCGATAGGTGGATTTATGTCACGATACCTTTAAAACGCATGTACACCGCAAATATATTCGCATGCACGAGATACATACAGAATTAGTGTTTGCTAAAGATTGATAATCTAAGCGTATTTTACGAGCCTAATAGATTTCTCAATAAATAATATCACTATAATTCCTTTGACTGTTGATGCAATGAATATGCTCGCCCTCTACGATAGGTTATACATAAACAAAAGATGGCGTTGTTAGCATTCATTAGGCAGCATTATTTATTTTGAAAGAAAAAAATAATATTTGAGTCAACATTTAGACTAAACACATATCAACATTTTAAACGTAGCTTCTGTCCAACCGACTTTCCTTTGTTTTGGTTTGTCCTTGAACCTTGGGGTGGTAGAAATTTTCTTATAATATTAGAGGTTATGGTTAACTGAGTGTGTTGTATTACGTACGTTGTGTTACCTTAACATTAGCTTAGAAAATATGCACAAGTTTCACAAATTGGTATTTTTGTCTTTTTGCAACAGTACACTCGAATATTCTTATCAGGTAACATTTTGGAATTTTTTGATATAATTTTACAGTTATAATAACAAAAATAATGGTTGCAATAAATAAAATAACAAATAAAAATAATAATAAGTTATAATAAAATTTATTAATATAATTTTCTTTAAAAAGTTGAATGTAGGGAAAAAATATATCAATTAAAAATATTAAATTTCACACTTCTTAACTTGATGTCCTACTGCATATTACTATAAACTTGTTCGCTTAAAACCGGGCGATGTGGCACAACGTTAACACGTTGGACTCGCATTCGGGAAAACCTGGATTCCGGTCATCTTGATTTCAGTTTCCCATTGTTCCCCGAAACTGCACCCAGAAAAAGCTAAGATAGTTCCTTGACAAAAGCGATAGCCGCATCCTTTACCAGTTTATATCAAAGCGTCAATTTACGTTTAACACTATCTAATGGCGATAAGTAAAACCCACTTACCTAACATCACTCGCATAGCTACGCCCGCAGGTACGTCAACACCAGAATGTTTTATAATGCGTCTATTATAGGCAAATTGTGAAGACATGCATGGATGGGACATTTAAAAAGTTACATTAATGTTTTATGATAAGCTTTTACTTAAATTGAAACTTACAATTAAAATAAGTAAACGCCCGGTATGTAGGCAAATAGTGCTACTTACGCCAAGGAAATGAAATGTCTTTGCGTGCACTCGTTCTCTCAGGTAAAACAACCTATGATGCAGTTTTTTAAAAGCATGTAGCAAAATCCACCCAAGTAAAGTAAAAAAAAAAAAAGGCTTCGTTCAGTAAATATGGCAACCAATTTGGTTTTGCAGCATTTTACCAATATTATATTTCTAATGGGTTTTTTTCTCTAAGTGAAAATAATCACGAATTTCAAAAAACATAAATAGCACTATGTTTCCGTCATTCAATGGGAAAAATTTAAGTAAATAAACCATTTCAAAACGTATCGTTTTCCTTCATAATTTACTTATCGGATGTTACGGTGTTTATAATATGAATTAATTTTTGTTTTTAAAAAAAATTGTAAAAATGATTCAACACTAAATTGGCTACCAACTTTACCAAACCGAGCCTAACTTTCTTTTATTTTACGTGTGTGTGTTTTGAGACATGCTTTTTAACAACGGCATTACAGGTTGCATTTTACTGACGGCACTGTGCTCGTACAAGACAGTTACTTGGCGCAAGTGATAGTTTCTGCCTACATACCAGGCTTTTATATTTTCACCGAAACAGTTGTGAGCATATTTCTGATGAAAGAGGCATTCTGTAATCTTGCAACAAAAGGACCTTTTTTCTTCCTTACGATGTTCTGTTCGAATAGGCAGCTAGAAATGTTCATAATACCGGCCCGCAAAATAACTATATGCAATGTGTGGACGGCCACACGTAATATTTTCACGAAAGAGGTTTTCTACAGGTTTAATAGCTCAATAATTCTTAAAATCAGCCGCAGAATCGTAAATTAATATTGTCGGTTAACTTCTTAATGAGTAAGGACGCGAACATTTTGTGAATCCAATTACCTGCATGCTAGAATCAAATAACCTATACACACTCAAACCCCAGCTATTTGTCCATTAGCAGATACTTAGTGAAACGAATGCATAGGACAATACAGTCCAGCGTGCGGGTCATTGAATTCGCGAAATTTTCCTGTCCCTACTCATGAGTAATCACTTCCCAGTGTTTGGTCGATTAATTTCCTATCATACTGTATATATGTCTGTAGTTTTTACATGCACACATACTTATGAAATTATTACATTATAAATGATTTAATGTCACGTATACTGTTTTTAGCGTTGTTTTGTTAACTTTTATATCTACTGTTATGTGTATTTTTCTCAAGACGCCGTGCATTTTCGTCAGTACCAAAAAATGTTTTCATCGCTCTGTACAGAAACACTAGCTTACATGTTTTCAATTTTCTATCAGAATATTACTTTTTCTTCATCTTCAGAGTGTAATAAAGAAAATCACGAGCTCTGTTAATCTTATACCAAACCACAGTGCGATGAAGATAAACAATATATAATTCTTGTAATTTTCTTGCAATAGCCACTTGGCGATTGTAATTACTGTGTAGTCAATTATTGAAGACACAACACCGGATGACTTCAGATTATTAGGTAACTAACGAGAATTAGGCCTATTTATTAGTTAACTAAAACTGTATGTGCAGTTTTTTGCTTTTATATAACATTAGGCATTATAGTAAATCTATTATGAACACATCTATGAGTGTTGCGTGATATCTTCTCTATTTAAGGCTTAAATAGTAGTTCTCGCAAACTCAGCAAAAACGATGGATGGCGGCCTTTACAGATACTCTCAAGCGCAGCATCACACTGGCTCTTGGTGCAACATCTAAATTTATTGTTCTTCGCGGCGCCGATGTTCGCCTTGTATAAAGCCAGCTGGCTGTCCGCCTCCGGCTAGTGTTAGCCGACACAACAGTCCGGATTCGTTTACAAGCCACAAAGGAGAGTCAGGATTTAAACATTGTGTAAAGTGCGGTCATTTACAACTGTGTGCTAACATTTTCCACGGGGGTTTAGTTCCGAAATGCCCGAGTGTTTTTTTTTTTTTCATTTTGCATTCCAGAAAAAGTAACCTTAGCTATTTTGAATTCGTGTTATTTTTGTCATAGTTTTTACGTTTAACTAGTTTAGAAATTTACTTCCTGGTAGGGTATGTACAGTACACTGTAATTATACGTAAGACACATAGTATTAAATTATTATACGTATGACTACAGTAGACATGTGTAATTAATTATCGTTCTCTTTTACGTTCATATTCTGGTAATAGTGATCGATATTTTTTCAGTAAAAAATTCAGGAGCTGGCAAAGAGAGTAAGAGCCCGAAGTAGCCTAATTACAAAAAAGGTCATCGAATATTTTGATTCTTTTCTTTAAATATTAAGAGTATTAGTTTAAAAATGTAATGTTGTCTTTAGTTGTTTTTAATAGTAATACATATTTTACACATATTAAATAAAAGTTGGAACATTATTAGTACGTTCTTATATCAGTAAAAACTACCACGTTTCAGTGGCTAGCCTCATCACTTTACCCTACATTCGTGAAACGTGTGTGTAAAAGTATGGGATACAAAGAACCAGCCTTTCCTCACTTATGTAACCAGATAACGCGGATAAAATGCCCTGAAGTTCATTCTAAAGCACAGTTTACACCGGAAAAAAACAGTTACAATGTTAATTATAAAATGTTAGTTACAAAAATGTTATCAACAAATTCTAAGCTATGGTACACTATTTTATAGCAATGTTGATAGCAATCGTGTTATTAAAGCATAGTTTACACCAACGATAACATTGCTGATAACGTGGGTTTTCATCGAAGTTATTAACAATGTTGTAAAATGTTTAAACATTGTTGACAAAATAATGTTATCAAATTTATTTCCGACTAACATTTTGTTGAAAATGTTTGCTTGCAACGGAAGTTTTGAAGTTTAGAAACATGTTAATAACTTTGTCACTAACACTGTTAATAACATTATTTTCCTGGCTAATTATAAGGAGGTCTAGATCAAAGGTTGTTGGTAACAAAATGTTACTAGCATTTTTGTCATCAACATTGTTATTAACTTCCGTTCATAATTCTTACAACTTTGTTAGTTACACATTGGTGTTTTCAGAAATTTTAATAACCCATTTGCGATTAACATTGCTATAAAATAGTGTACCATAACATAGAATTTGTTGATATTTCGTAACTAACATTTTGTAAGTAACATTATTAATGTTGTTTTTTCGGTGTAAACTGGGCTTAACAATGCTGAAAACATCAATGTTACTAACAAAGTTGTATGAAAGATGAACAGAATTTAATAGTAATGTTAATGACAAAAATGCCTACAACATTGCTGATATCACTGTTTGCAACATTTGTTACCAACAACCTTTGATCTAGACCACCCTAGATGGAGTTGAGAAAATAATGTTATCAACAGTGTTGGTGACAAAGTAATTGACGTGTTTCTAAATTTTATAACTTTTGTTGCTAGCAAATATTTTCAACAAAATGTTGGTAATAAATGTTACTTAAATTTTTTATAAATGCAAACAAAGTAAATAACAGAATGTTAGCAACAACGTTGATAACATGTCAACAATTTTTAATCATTTTTACAACATTGTAAATAACTTCGTTGAAAACACGTGTTATTAGCAATGTTATCGTTGGTGTAAACTACGCTCAAATCGTCCATTAAACAGAATGTTGTAAAATGGCATGCCAACACTCAAGGAAAACACAATTAAGTTAAACAGATGAAAGAAAATCACTGTAGAAACACCGGTGTGAAAACGCACCGTTTTAATACCTGTCTGGGAAACAGCTACTGATTGTGATGACATTCCACAGAAGCAGTACCCAGTCCACGTGCTATGTGCTCACTGTACGTCCTGTATTGTGAGCTCCGTTAAGAATGACTCGAAAATTCCGTTGGTGCAAACTATATTCAGAATTATATTTTTTTATATGTATAAGCGCAACGGCTACCTGTACAAAATTATTTACTGCATGTGCGGGTTTATAGTAATTTGTGTGAGGAACACCAGAGGAGAATTCTTGGAAAAATATTCAGAACTAAAAACGTATAGAAGATAAAAGTATAAAAACATGCGCTAGCAAAATGAGATTATAAAACAGGAGGAAGATAAATTACATTATAGAGAAGGGTTGTCTTAAATGAGAGAGAAAATACATAAAATGAAAAACTATATGTTCTAAAAATCCCAACTATCTGCCGTGTAGTAACATTAGTTTTCTCTTAGAAGGCGAAAATTAGTAATGTATTTTTTTTCCGACACACTAAACGAATAACAAAACAGCTTACTTCTCAAACAGTCACTTTGTTTATTTCACCTCAAAGTTTCAACAGCTTGTAAAACAACACCAACACCGCAGCAATTGTTATGTCCGTAACTGAAACAACACATCCAGTTAACATTCCAGCACTCATTGCTAACATCTATCACACCCGAGTTTACTTCACCGATGTACAAGATGTTGCAAAATTGCATGTCAGCAGAGGATGAAACACATTTAATTAACATGGGTCAATAATGCGCCGTTTCTACAACACAATTCACAATACACGATAGTGCATGGCGTGCAGGTTGGATTATGTTACTATGCAGAATGCTGTTGCCGCTATTTTTGGAAACAACATAGCAGAAGAGTCTTATTTAATTGGACGGTGCGCCTACGGTTCATATAAACGGTACTCCAGAAAAAACCTCACGATACGCACACCACGTGAATCCTGCGCTAAACTAGAAACGAAAATGTTAGTGGAAAAATGTTGTA